>PVJL010021514.1:0-10484 GCA_004026885.1 Lyroderma lyra
GGAAGAGGCCGCAGAACTGCCCTCGAGACCAGAAGAAATATCTATTACGCCTACCTCACCTCCAAGCCATCAGCTCCCAGCAGGACCTCGAACCCCTAACCCACGGCGTCCTGAGCTTTTGCCCTATGTAATTTGTAAGCTACACGCCATCGGGGAGCCAGGTCTTTGAGCACTAGCTCACCTGTGTCCCCGAGGCTTGACACTACATCCTTAAATAAACCTTCACTTTCTTTGCTGCAAACTCCTGCCATGTCTCTTTTGGCTTTGAGGTGCTCAAACAAACGCCCTTTCATTCGGTGACAAAAGCTACCCCCAAAAAAGTGACGGCCTTGTATAAGGGACAGTGAAACACATAACAGATACAGGAGGAAGCATTTGAAGTCTGACCTTGGGCAGCTCACTTCTCTCCCAGTGCGGTGAGGACCTCATATCAGGTGGCTTCCAAGGCCCTTCCCGTTCTGACATCCCGAGTCCGTGAGGCTATGAGCTGACACATCCAGACGCTGTGAAGGGACACGGCCTGAGCCAGCACATGCTGATTGCCTTGTGTCTCTGCGTCTCCTTTCTCCGTGGGGTCGCAAGGCCAGCCAACCCTCCTCCGAGCCCCCTTGGAGCCTCCCAGCCACGGCATCAAAGCCCACGTCCAGCACGCGCAGAAACGAGTCGATACGTTTAGGGAACAAACGAGTGTTTGTGACCAAGGCAGGACCCCGCTGACATGCTGACAAACGCCGTGCAGGCCGGCGCCGAGCAGAGAGCCAGACACAGGCGCGGCGGAGACCTGGCCCCACCGGGCGCCTGGGCCAGGTGGTGAAGTGTGAGGAGCCACGGCACGGGGACAGCGTTGGGCGTGGCGCTCGGGCTCTAGTCATAAATTCATCCTACACGTCACCATTGCCACAGGAGAACCCAGGGAGAGTCGTTCAATTTTAGGGGGTGGAATGAAGCTCCTCTCAGTTTCTGAGGCCCAGCCTCGAGCTGGCCGCCCTCGCAGCCCTCCCCTCCACCCCCAGCTGTCTCTGGGGACATGCCGGAGCAGCCAGTCAGCACCAGCAGAGAGAGGGGAGGGAGGCGGGGGTGGGGAGACAGCTGTGATGACAGCCCCGGGAGGGAGGCAGGCGAACTGGGCTGCCCTCGCCCAGCCCTGCTCTCTGCCCAGAGCCTCAGAAATAGATCTGCCAGTCCCGTGGAAGGACAGGGACAAAAGTAGGAAGGCACATAAACAGGGGGACACGGGGGGGTGACCCCCTCCGCCTACTGTCACTCCTGTCACAAGGCTCAGGGCCACCAAACCCCGGCAGCCTCATGGGGCATCCGCAGACCCACCAGCCGGTAACGCAGGGTCTGCTGAGCCAAGCGACGTGAGGTGCAAGCTGAAGTGGTGGAGTTCTCTGAGTGACAGGGGTCCCCAGCGGGTGGCTCTATCTTGTCCCCCAGATGAAACCCCCTGCAGGGACACCAGCCACGGCCCACCCCACATCACAGCCACCTCCTCTTTGCGCCAAATGAGGCCTGGAGACCCAACCTCCTTAGACAAGAGGGGTTCCTGCTCTGATTCCGAGGCTGCCGAGGACCCCAGGCTGGGCTTCCTGGGGCCACAGTCCTCCCCATGGAGCACAGTCAATAGAGTCAGCGGGATGTCCCTGCCCTGGGCCCACGACCGGCCTTGTAGGATCTAGACCGCGCTCCGTGGACCGAAGCCACCCCAAATTCGTTCCCAGGTGCCCCTGAGCCGCTCCCAGGGCCTGTATGGGACTCTTCCTCAGGTCTGTCTCTCCCAGCGGGTGGCCAAAAAGCAGGTACTTGTGGGCGATGGCAGCAGAGTACGACCTGTGGGCTGGGGGTCCACGTGTGTGCCGGCCACCCCCCACCCCGGCAATGTGGGGCAGAACCAGGTGGGGAAGGGCCGCCATGGAGAACGACCACCACCGAGGTGGCCTAGAGCCGTAGAAATTGGTTGTCTCGCTGTTTTAGAGGCTGAAGTCCAAGATCAAGGTGTCGGCAGGGCCACGCCCCTCTGGAACCCACAAGGGCATCTTGCCTTCCTCTTCCTCGCCCCCCACCGGTGGTTTTCCGCCGGACGTGTTTGGCGCGCCCTGCTGGTCGCTGCCTCACGGCACCTCTGTCCCCACACAGCTTCCTCCCACGTCGCTCGTGTCACACGGTGGTGGCCTTCTCACCAGGACGTATCAGATTAGAGGCCTACCCCGCTCCGGGAGGACTTCACCTTAATGACGCAAGCACGTCTGCCGTGGCTGTTTCCAAGTGACGTCACGTTCTGAGGGGCTGGGCGTGAGGACTCCCACGTGCCTTCTTTGAGGGGACATAATTTAATCCACAATCCCCCCAACAAGAGTTTCCTGTTATGTGTTTTTTTTTTATCTTTTTTCACCCATGTTGCATTTTAACAAACATGAAAAACTCACACCTTCATATATATATATATATATTTTAAAGAAATGTTAAGGTATCCAGTGGCAACCTCAATACCAATTCAAAGTCTTCTCCGAGGTCCCTTTTGCAAAGTGCCAGCAGCCCCACCTCCTCCGAGTTCAAACTGCTGCAGGTGACAAACGACCTCTTTCACAGGAAAACAAAGCCCAGACACCAAGTGACAGAAGCAGGCCCTGACCCCTCCCTTCTGACTCCTAGTGCCCCTTCACTCCCTGCCACAGCCTATGGCAGAAACCACAGGCACCCCCAAATCCCTTAGGCAGAAAGCAAGAGGGCCGTAAGCCTGACTCACCAGCTACGTGTAAGAGCCCATCAGTCCGCCCATCAGTGGGGAACCAGCCCAGGGAGGCAGGGGAGGAAATTAGGGCAGGCACTTAGCAGGCACTCTGTCCACACACTCAAACCCACTTGAACTTCAAAGGCTGAACAGGAAGAGCCAGGCCCCCAGCCAAGGCAGCTAAAGAGGACCTATCTCTCACAGCCGCCGGCCCCCTTCTCCCACCCCAAGGTGAGGCAGGAGGCGCCTCCAGTTATCCTGACACTGATGGGCAAGGGTGGTGCACTTGACCTTGCAGCCCAGGACCCGCTCCACATCAGGACTCGTTCTCGTTCCCCGCCCCCACCAAGTAACCGCTAAAGCACCCCTATCTGTCCACTGGAGTGGACTCACCATCCTAGACACTCTCTCCTAGGAGCACAAAGCAGGAAGCACCCCAGTTCAGTAGGAAACGAGGCATCTAGCCTTCTGTCTGTGGCCAAGCAAGCTGGCCTTGAACTAGAACCCTAATCTTTGACATGCAACGTCTCGTCTGTCCGAGTCTTCTCCTTTGACATCTGTATGGGCTGTATCTATAAAATACTTGGAAGAAATAGAATATGAAAATAAGGTTTGGGTTTTTTTGGGGGGGTGGGTAGTTCCCTGGCTGGGAATCGACCCCAGGCCGCAGCGTTGAAAGCACCAAAGCCTTAGCCACTGCACCACCAGGGAACCCCCCAAATAAGGTATTTTTATAGTGGCTGCCGTGACTGCGTTTGGCACACGAATTTAAGGGAGACCTGGCTAAGACTGACAGGGGTCTCTACCGAGTTTCACTACAGTGCTATCTCCGTGTAAATTTATTTTTGTTTATCCTGCTTTTTATTCATTATCTCCTGAATCTAAGGAATCGTGTTTTCCATCCATTTGGAAACATTCTCAGAAAAAAAAATCTCTTTTTTGAATATTGCCTCTCCCCCAATCTCTATTGTCTCTTTCTGCAATTGCAATTGCATGTATATCATCTCATCTCATGATATCCTCCATGTCATTAATTGCTTTTTCAGATCTTCCTCTCTTCCCTTCTTTGCACCAAGTTCTTGATAAGTTCTTCAGACCTATCTCCCAGGTGCCCAATTGGCTCTTCTTTTGGGAATTAAATCTATTTTTTTGGCCATGGTTTTGAATTCTCTGGTGATTTTAATTGTATTTCTATGAGTATTTTACTTTTCAATTGAGCTGCTATTTTTGTCAGTATAGAAAGTTTGTCCTTTTCTCCTAGTTTCAATTTTACAATTAAATTTCTGTAATAATATTAAATAGAGCTATGTAAGAATCTGTGTCTGATAACTTTAATAACTGTTTTTCTGGGGGATTTAAGTGTTCTTTTTGTTGTTTTTGCTACTTCTAGTTCTTGGTGGCTTATTCTTTGTCAGGTGGTGGCTTCAGTCCCACGTTAAAGCCACTACCAAAGTAGAGGAAATAGTTGTACCAAAGGAGCAACTGTGACGACTCAGCCCCGCCCTCTCCCCGCCTTTACAGATAGTCTGTCAGCTCTCTGCTCACTCTCCCCACGAGGTGTCTCCCACTCTGGGGACAGGAAAGCTGGGCCCAGGACAAGCCCTAAGTCCTCAGGGAGCAAACCGGGCACAGACCCTGCATTTCTCTGCGGCTTTACCTAAACAAATACCTCCCTTGGGGCTTTAAAAACTTCTTAGAGCGGCCTTTGCCCTGCCAGTCCCGAGTCTTAGAGAGCAGGGCCAGCCCTGTCTCCAGCACAGGCCTAGGAACCCTTCCACTCAAAGCTGGACATCAGAGCCCTCTCAACATACTCCACATTCTTGCGTAGATGCCAGGCATAATGCCTCCCTTCAGGGCCAAATTAACCCCCTGACCTTCTCCAGCTAGATCAGATGCCAGTCAGGCTGGTGTCAAAAGCAGCGGTAACAAACCACAGCCTCTGGGCAGGTGGCAGGAAGCAGACAGAGGAGCCCTCTGCGCCCTGCACCCTGGGCCCTGTGTCCACTCCTCCGGGCAAAATAGAAGCGTGTGGGAAGGGACAAAGACCTCAGGGTCCCTGTGCCGCCACCGGACCTCATTACGAAGCACCTCTTAGGAAAACTGTGCAGGAAATAAAGAACATCTCCTGTCGTTTTCATTTGGAGGCACTTTGATGGTCTTTGGACCCTGTCAAGGTGAAAACTCGGGGGACATGGCTCCGTCTCACCTCCCCACTCCAATTCCTTTACAAGTCTCATCAGCTCTGTGTCCAAAGCACTTCTGAGGTGTGTGGACTTCTCTCCACCTGACTGCCACCTCTCTGGTCCAAGTCACCAACACCTGCACCGGCCTCCCTCTTCCTGCACCCCACCCCCCACAGTCAAGGCTTCTACCAAGAGCCAAACTCAGCTTCAGAATGGTTAAGTCAGAGGTCACGCTCGTGGTATGAGCCCTCTGACACCGCCCCAACCATACTTAGCGTTCATCACCAACTGTGCACCTGCCCCCTCCCCAATCCAGAGCCCATGAGTGCACCCACCTGTGCTGGGGAGCCAGGGTCAGGGGGAGGTGTGAGAGGTGCAATGTGAAAGGTCACTCCCAGGTGTCCGGCTCCTGTGCGTGCAGCGTGGGTCCCAAGCAGGATGCCTCCTTCAACTTGGCCCCCTTGTACCTCATTCTCCTAACCCTAATCTCAGCCCTAACGACTAGGACACGACAGGCCTGGGGCGCTCCCCCCAGGCGTCCTGGGGTGTCAGACTCAGCCTCGGAGTCCACCGCGGTCAAGTGGGATGCTCGGCTTCTGGTCAGACATCCCCGCCACCGCCCTGTCCAGTGGGCAGTGTCACCTGACACTGCGGGCTTTCTGTCTGGGTTCCCAGGGCGCTGCCTCGTATTTACTAAGCGACCTGGACATCACAGCTCTCTGCCGGTGCTGCACGCTCCATGTGCCCCACTGACCAGGCCTTGTCGCTGCTTCTGAGGCCCCTGACAAGGACTGCAGCCACCAGCTCTGTGGAGGCTGCTGGCCACACAAAGGCCATCCTGTGAGTGTCACAGGAAACGCTCAAACCACATCACGCAACGGTGGCATGTGCCCAGGCCAGCTGCCAGTGCTGTCCTGGATGTGGAAATAGGTCTGCCTCGTCACAGGAATCCCACAACACAGCCACCAAGAGGGAGGCGGGACCCCAGGCTCAGGAACCTCCCAATTTTGTTCGAAAGGAGAAACACCCTGTCGGAAATGCCGCAGAGCACAACCTGCAATCACCCCTTTAAAACCCCCCAAACAGCGCAGAGGCCGTGTCTCCGGCAGGAGGTGAGCAAGAGGGAGTTTCAGGAACATCCCGGTGCAGAGGCCCAAAGCGCCCTGAGCAGGCCTCCGAGGCGCTTCTTTGGGGCCCAGCAGGGGGGTGCTGCACACTCCGGGCGTGGCCCCCTCAGATGGGAGGGAGGGGTGTCGGGGGGGCCAAGGTCCGCGGTCCGGAGGAGACATAAAGACACACACTCAGCCCCCCGCCTCCTGGGCTCTGTGCCCACGATTGCTGCTGCGGACGGGAGGTGTGAGGTCCCTTCTGGGGCCCACCCTGAGCATACACCCCAGAGGTCGCCTGCTGGAGTCCCCTCTCCTGGAAGAGTCCTTCTCGGGGCCACAGCGGGGTGAGTGGAGGGCAGCACCAGCTTTCCACCACGAGCCCTGACTGCCTCGGGGTCTCATCCCCCAGCCATCCTTGCCTTTGGGACAGACACAGAAGGAGGACGTCCCCAGAGAAGACTGGTGGGCCGTGGGACCTGGGACCTAAGCATGGGGAGCCAGGATGCAACCCCTTCTCTTCCCTCCTGCCCCTCTCCTTTTAGGGCTCCTTTTTTTGCTCCCCCCGCCTGTCCCTTGGGCTCCCCTCCTCACCGGGATGCCTGCCTGCTAGGCGCCTGGGTCAGGTGGCCGGGCACCCCGGTCACATACAGGACTCCCAGCTGAACCTGAAAGTCAGGTAAATAACGTCTATTTGTTGGTACAAGTGTGGCCCGTATTTTATTTGATAAGTGTGGCAATCCCTCAGAGGTGGGGGTGGGGGTGGGGGTCCTGCCAGCGGGGAGCCCCAGGCCCCCTACCCCTCTCAGTCAAGCGCCTGGTGACAGAGCCCTGGACGACGTTTGTCCTCCAGCGGCCCTCCGGAGGCAGCTCACCGCATTCACAGTGTTTTCCCCAGAAGACCAGGTGAGCTCGGGGACATAGGATGAAGACTGGGGGAGGGGCGCGGGGTGGGGGGCAGGGAGAGGAGACCCTAAGGGCTTCAACGTGGGACACACGAATCTAGTCCCGCAGCTCCGACTCTCACTGTCTCCGTCCAAGGAAGTTACTTAACCTCTGAGCCCCCACGTCCTCGTTTGCAGATGGAGGGTCTGTTGCCTAGCTGACTAACTAGCAGCCATGTATCTAAAGCACTGAAGTCACAGTAGACATTGGACTAACATGAGCCAGTCATGACTGGTGTCCTGTGACAGCAAGGTGCATAAGGACCCAGCACTGTCCCTTCTCTGAGTTGTTGCTTCGAAGGAGAGATGAGGCCACAAGCAGCACTGACATGTAACGGCCCTTGCTTGGCCAGCGGGCCCTGTGCCTGGCCCTGGGGACAGAGGCTGAGTGGGGCCTCGCTCCGGAGCTGGCCAGGTGTGAGGATCAACCCAGAGCCATTGTGATGGCCCAGGAGAGCCTGGAAGCTGTGGATGTCACTCAGTGATGCTCTTCGTGCTGTCAACACGGCAAGTGCCTGCCACTCACACCTTAGGGGCGAGAGGAAAGCAAGGACCTCACAACCCATTTCTCCTGACCCCAAGTGTTGGTCTGGTCACCAAGGACCCCTCTCAGGGCCTGGACGCTAGCCCTGGGCACATGGATAGAGCCTGCTGGGGCCACAATGTCCCATGTGTGTGTCTCCCAGCCCAGACAGAGGTCCTGGGGAAGAAAACTCCATGGTCTGGAACAAGCTTGTCCAACCTGTGGCCCAGGACGGCTGTGAACGCGGCCCAGCACCAATTCGTAAACTTTCTTAGAACATCACGAAAATGATGCGCGGACTTCGTGTTAGCTCCCCAGCTGTCGTTAGTGTGAGTGCGTGTTATGTGGGGCCCAAGACAGTTCTTCTCCCAGTGTGGCCCAGGGAAGCCACAGGGTTGGACACCCTTGACCTAGAACCTTTGGGAAGATGAGGTGTCTCTATGGGTGTCATTTCAGGGTCCCGGCTCCGCTCTGGCACGGCAGGGCTGGCCACGGAGGGGAACGGTCAGGCCTGCTCCCGGGCCCCCACCCCGGCCGCCATGTGAGAAGCCCAGGACTCCCACGTGGTCAGGGATGAGCTCCCAGAGTCACGCTCAGACCTCCTTCCCTGGGGACCAGATGTGGACTTGGCAATGAACGGAGTGCAGGCAGAGCTGCACGCTGCCCCGCTGACCCCAAAGTGCTTTCATTTGAGCACAACCCCTCCTGCCTACTGGTTCTTCTTGGCAGCCAGCTGCTATAATTTCCCTAAATAGCATCTGATTTGAACTTATGTGAGCATCCTCCCCTAAAAGTGCTTAATTATCATGTTCTTCCGAAATATGGATGGGAATCGCCCGGCCCTCTGAAGTTCCCCGGAGGGAGAGAGGACAGACCCGCAATTAGTGCCATGACCTTGGATCCCAGAGAGTCCACGTGGGGCCCGCGATGTGTTCTGCCCAGGACTCCACCTGGGACGGACTGGGGTCCGCCAGAAGGCACAGGCAGGCTGACACGCCGCAGGGCTGTTAACGGGCGACGTGGCTGGGGTCTCGGGGGCACCTTGGGCCTCTGTGTCTCCCTGGGCGCCCCTGCTCCCCGACAGCACAGAGCTCACAGCAGCTGTCCCGCCCACAGCCCCCCACCAAGCCACACCAGGATGAGAGCATTTCCTTCGCAGGAAGGCAGGGCCGCTGGGAGGTGAGGTTTAAACACAGCTTTCCCCGGGTCCCTGGGGAGGAAGCAAAGCCCAAGGAAGTTACAGGAAAGGGGGTCATCAGATCGTCGGCCACGTGGGTTATTTTGTCAACAGCTGTCCATGACAGGGTGGGTCTGTGCCCCAGAGCTCCTGTGGGTGCAGTGGGCTGTGTTCTGAGCCCGTGTCGCAGGTCCGGGTGACTGAGTGACCGCGGGCACGACCTGAGGCCCCACCTGCGCCAACACTGACTAAGGAACCATGTGCAGGCACCACTGTCCCCCTGTCCCCCGAGGCAGTGACGTCAGGGCCTGGCAAGGCCTCGGCAGAAGGGGGGCTGTTCAGGCTGAGCCCTTGTCGGCTGCCCCTGAGCAACCAGGCAGAACGTCTCGGGGGACAAATGGAGACTTCTCGACCAAGTCTGCCCAGAGACCCAAACCCACGTGTCCAGCCCAGGACCCTAGTTCTCCGTCTGGGCGTTTCTCTCCAGTGCCCACTTCTCACCACCAAAGCCTGGGAGGAGCCAACCACCATTCTCCTCCCCCCGCCCCCAGAGCCCCCGCGACCCCACCTCCCTCCACCCGCATGCCCCTTGGCCCAGTGCACCCTACCTCTCTCCTGACCCCCCTCAACCCAAGGCATCGTTTTGGGGGCTTTAACCTTCTCGTGATTTACGCCATAAAATCTGTCACTGGCTTGCTTCTGTTCTCTAGTCGTTTCTGGTGACACTTGTGTTATATGCGTGAGCTGCAGAGCGAGCTCGTCCTACCTGCAGCCCGCGGGCCGCACGGCCCAGGACAAAGTCGTAAACTTCCTTAAACATGACGACAATTATGCACGGATCGTTTCTTCCTTTTAGCTCATCAGCTATCGCTAGTGTGAGTGCACTTTATGTGTGGCCCAAGACGATTCTTCTTCCTCCAATGTGGCCCAGGGAAGCCACACGGGGGGACACCCCTGTTGTGAAGAGTTGGGGTATCCTGACCTGTCTTGACCCTCTGGAAGTGGAATCAGTACTGCCATTGGAATGGAGTGGGCAGTGTCGGGGTGAGGCAGTGAGTGCAGGCGTCACTTCCTCCAGGTCTCAGTGGCTGTCCCCCTGGGCTGCATGTCAGAAGCACCCCAGGACCTTTGCAACACCACCCCGATGCCCAGGCCACATCCTGACCAATGAAATCAGGTTCTGTGGGGCCGGGACCCAGGCATGGGGCCTATCTTCAAGCTCCCCAGACAAGACGGGGGACCCGCATGCCAGGCCAGTACGTTTCCAACGGTGCGAATCACGTGGGATCTTGTGAAAAGGAAAATCTGATTCTGCGCGGGCCCTGAGCTGCTGCATGTCAGACGAGCACCAACAAGGTGCTGCCCCGACCTCACTCTGAGTAACAAGGTGCTGGATTGTATTCGTAACTTTCTAGAACTGCTCCCTGGACAACCCCAGCTTGGCCCTCACGCGCCTTTTGTGCCTGCTGACTGCTAGGCTCTGAGGGCAAGGTTAGTGGCCCTCCCGTCACTGTATTCCCGAGGGACAGCACCAGGCACTCTTCTACCGTTGCAGTGTGTGAACGAAGTGACTGAAGGAATAGAATAAATTTCCAAGGGTCCAAATGCCTGCTCCTCCAAATGCTCCCACGGCTACCAGACCCAAGTGCCTACTGGTAGTTCACGGCACCCGAGTTCTCCCCAGGCCCAACCAGAGCCCACCTGACTGGTGCCTGGGCCCCTGGCCACGGGCGGGAGCTTGGAGGCGACTGGAACTCAGGAAGGCGCATCCTGCCCGCAGAGACACACAGCACCCCGGGGGAGGGTGGGGGTGGGGTGGG
>PVJL010021515.1:0-10481 GCA_004026885.1 Lyroderma lyra
AGCCCTTAATCTAACCCTAACTTTATCCCCAATTCAGAGCCAATCCCTGCCTCAAAACTTACCGTAAAACACTACTTCTTCCCAACCTCTCAATTGAACCATGAATAAAACAAAAAGACCTAAACTTAAATTCAAAATCTAACCTTAATCACAATTGGACCTTTTGTTCTACTGCTAACACTAATAAGAAAATCAAACCTAACCTTATCTTTAAACCTTAGCCTAACTCTAAATCTAAACCAAAACATCTACCTAAAGCTAAAGCTAGGCTTACCTACAGCCCCTAACTTAAACCTACACCAACCCTAATTAAAAACTAAAAAAATTACCTCAAACCTAACTCTAAACCTAACCCTAACCCTAAACATTATGCTACCCATAGCTAGTTACCTGAACCTAACATGGTTTCTAACCTCATAAGAAACTAAGAACATACCTAAAATTACCCATTACATAACCCGTGCTTTCCCTTCAACCAATTTCTAGAAATAACTCTAAGCCCAATCATAACAGTAATTGAGAGTGAAACCCGAACTTCCTCAGTCAACAGAATCCTAATCTTAACCCTAATTCTAATGACCAACTGATCGCTAACCCTAACCTCAGATATAACTCTGACTCTAACTGATACCTCACACCTAAAAAGAGCAATAACCCTAAAGATCAGTCCAACACATAACCTAATTTGTATGTTAACCCTAACCTCAACGCTGAGAAGAAACTTAACACAGGGGCTGAGGACATATACTCTGACAAACACAAGCTGTTAGAAGAAATGGAAGTTTCCTATGGCTTTGCAGAAGCTTTTGAGATTGATATAGTCCCATTCATTTATTTTTGCTTATACTTCCCTTGCCTTTGAGGACCAGGTCATGAAGTCTTCTTTGAGTCCTAGGTCTATAAGTTTGGTACCAATCTCTTCTTCTAGACAGTGTATTGTTACACGTCTTATATGAAGGTCTTTAATCTATTTTGAGTTAATTTTTTATGGAAAATTACTCAGCTATAAATAAAGTTGAAATATTATCATTTGCAACAACACGGATGGACCGGTTCAAATAAATTGAAGTTTTCTTTTGCTTTGCAGAAGCTTTTGAGTTTGATATAGTCCCATTCACTTATTTTTGCTTATATGTCCCTTGCCTTTGAGGACCGGTTCATGAAGTCTTCCTTGAGTCCTAGGTCTATAAGTTTAGTACCAATGTCTCCTTCCATACAGTGTATTGTTACAGGACTTATATGAAGGTCTTTAATGTATTTTGAGTTAATTTTTGATGGAATATTACTCAGCTATAAGAACAGATGAAATATTGTCATTTGCAACAACACGGATGGAACTGGAAATCATCATGCTAGGGGAAATAAGCCACACAGAAAAATCAAAGTACTGTATGAATTCACTCATATGAGGAATATAAAACTGAAAGCAAAGAAAAAACGAAATGAACAAACAAATAACCCATGGACACAATCAATAATTTAATGATTATTTGGGGACGAGTGGGTTAGAGAGGGGAGAAGAGGGAGGGGCTGGGAGAGGAGGGGGCGAAGCTAAATATAAGGTGATGTAAAGATACGTCGCATTAGGTGGTGAACTGATTATACATCAAGTTGACAATGCACAGTAGAATTGTATGCCTGAAACCTATGAAATCCTTGATAACAGATGTCACACCAATAAGTCTATCAATAAAAATGAATAGAAATAAATAAATAAATAAATAAATAAATAAACGCTGATAAAAAAGAAATTGAAGAAGGCACAAAGAAATGCAGAGATTTTATTTTCATAAATGGGACGAATGTATCTCATTGAAATGGTCAGGTTACACAAAGCAATGAACAGATTTAATGCCATCCGCATCAAAATTCCAATGACTGTTTTTTGAAAAATTTCTATGAAAACATCCACTGATTTCTATGGAATCTAAAAAGACCCAAAATAACCACAGTCATCCAAAGGAAAAAAACAAAAATGGTGAAGGTTTCACATACTTTGACTTCAATCTATAACACACAATAACAATAATATAAGCAGCAGGGAATTGGCAGAAATATAGGCACACACACACCAATGAAGAAGAACTGAAAACCCAGAAGTAATCCCACATATATATGTGAAGATTGTTTTTTATGGAAAGCCAAAAGTATAACATGAGGCAAAGAATCCATTTTCCATAAACGGTGCTAGGGCATAGAGAATATCACATGCAAAAGAATGAAAGTAGACTGACAGTTTTCAACATATACCAAAATTAACTGAAACTGGACCAAATACCTAAACATGCTACCAATAATGATGAATTGCATAGAAGAAAGAGTAGGTCCCAAACCTGTAGACCTTGCTTCAGAAAGAGTTTGAAGAATGTTACCTCACAGGCAAGGGAAGTAAAAGTCAAAAGAAATGAATGGGACTGTACCCAACTTAAAAGCATCTGCACAGCTAAAGAAACCATCAAGAAACAAAAAGGCTACCGACAGAGTAGGAGAAGACATTTGCAAGCAATGACTGAAAAGGGGTTAAAACCTAAACTATATAAAGAACTCCTAGAACTCAACAACAGACAAACAAACAATCCCATGAACACATGGGCACAGGAATTGGACAGACACTTTCCCCAAGAAGACAGATTAATCAAACACCCAAGAGATACATACTAAATGTTTGAGTACACTGGCTATTACAGAAATGCCATGAACTACCACTTCATACCTGTTATTAATAGGAAGGCTATGATCCACAAGACAAGTAATAACGAGTGTTGGAGAGGCTGTGGGAATAAAGAACTCTCATATGCTGCAGGTGGGCATGTCAATTGGCAGCAACGATGGAAAACAGTACAGAGGTTCCCCAGAATGTTAAGAATAAATATACCATACAACCAAGCAATCCCTTCTCTGGGTATCCACCCTCCAAATCTGAAAACAAGTACTCATAGAGATATACGTACCCCTGTGTTCCTTGCAGTACAGGTTATGGTAGTCAAGACATATCAACAACCAACATGTTCTTCAACAATTGATTGGATGCAGGAGATGTGGTACAAACACCCAGTGAAACACTACTCGCCCAGAAATAAAGATAAAACACTGCCGATTGTGACAACATGGGTGAGTCTGGAGATTACCAGGCTAAGGGAAATAAATCAAATAGAAATAACTCGGAACCATAGAACTTCACTCATACTTGGGATGTAAAAATGAAAGCAACTAAGAAAAATCCAAAAACTCATAAATACAGACAACACATTAGTGGTTGCAAGAAAGTATAGAAAAAGAGAGGTGGTAGAAGAGGAAAGGGGTGGGTCAAATATAGGGGGAAGGAAGAAGTGACTATTGGTCCTGAACGCACAATGCAATATATGAATATGAATTATGTATTATAGAAATGCACACTGGAAATGTAATGTTACTAATCAATGTCACTGTAATTAATTTAATATATGAATAAAAAACCCAAAGCATAAACCTGGCCTAAATAACAAAGAAACCCCAAACCTAATCCAACACAAATTCCAAACCTAATTTTAAACAGAATCCTCAGCTTTACAATAAACTGAACCCAACTCTATATCTCATAATATACTCAAGAAATAATCCTAAACTGAAATCTAATGCTAAACTTAGCCCTAGTGGAAAACCTGAAATTTTGTATAACACTGTCTCTGAAAGTAACCCATACTCGCTTTCACTGGAAACCCAAACCAAACTCGAATGGAAAACCAACCCTGACCTCCAAGCTAACTCTCCCCAAAATCCTAAAAACAGAATCATAAACTGAAATCTGCACCGCATCATTAAACCGGCCCATCTCCTAATCTATCTTAAACCATAACTCCAACCTCAAAGTTAACTGGAAGCCTAAGTAAATAACTACCACTAATCACTAAATCACACAAACCCTAACACAAAGGATATGCATAACAAAAAACCTAACTCTACCCTCAAATTTTACCTCACTCTATCAATAGCCCTTCTAACCAGAGTTCTCATTTCAATGTTCTTAATACCATAACCTCAAAGCTTCTTCTAACCCAATCCAAACTCTAGCCCTGAACCTAACATGAAAACTATTAAATAGCTGAACTCAAAGATGGATCCTTACACTAATCATAATCACAATAGTACACATACCTCTCAACCCCACCTTTGCATATCCGAAAACTAACCACAATTTCAACAAATTTTCTAACCTCAAAGCTCACTCTAAGACTTACACCAAAGCTGAAACTGAGAAAATCTCATCCTTAACACAAGTCCTAAACTTACGTCTATACCCCTTACAGGGTCTCAGCCCCCCACTTCATCTCATTACGGAACTCACAATCATGACAGTTCTATTGTCTCCTGATTGGCTCTGGGGCCGCAAGACATCATAGCGCTTGATACAACCTCCAGGCCCCGATTGGGTGGCCCTGCAACTGTGACGTCGCGGTCAGTCAGTGTTCTGATTAAAGGTCCCTGGCGCCTTCCTCTTTCCAAGGAGGAGGGTGGGTGCGACCTGCAAGTGCCTGCATAAGCTTGGGATCCGGTGGCTCAAGGGCGCTCTTGTTGGCACCAAACCACTTCTCCAAGCTGCTGCTCCCTCCAGGGTTCTGAGGTTTTCAAATGGATAAGTTTGATGCATCACTTCATACCTATTTCAAGGCATTCCTTGATCCCCGATAAACCAGAGTAAAAGGGTGGTTTGTTCTGGTCCATTACATACGTACTTTTGTCTGTTTTAACCTATACTTCGTGGCTGTGTGGCTGTGACCATAATACATGATGAACAGGCAGCCGTTCTCTTGCCGAGGAATTTTAGTGGTGTATAACATGAACTCAACTCTCTGTATGTTCTGTGAGATAGGTGAGCGTACATGTAGCAGGGGCATCCCCTTCTTTAACTGTACTCACATCACTGAACTGTTTTCCTAAGTGAAGAAGAGAGGTGGCAGGGTGTTATACAATTGACTGTTCAAAATACTAAAGTGATTGTGCGTGCATGACTTATAGAATATTTAAAATAGAAGCCTCTGGTATATTTTTTTATTTATGTTATGCATTCTACTCGGAATTAGAATAAGTATTTCAGAAATACTCTTACACAACTAAAATACAGAATGGAAACTTGAGATAATGGGTAAAACAGATTCATGCACATTATTATGCATTTCATAGGTGATTGTCCTTTGTGGTCGCGGAGGAAGGAAGGAAGTAGCTGGCACTTGTGTTTGGTATCTTGGTGGGAAGTCATCATATCAATCCTGATCTGATAACTGTAAAGAGCTTTGAGATTTGAGAAGTTATTCTTGAAAACCTGAGAGAAGCCTGAGTAGTGAGATCTATGATGAGCATTTGAATAGACTATGTGAGTTCAGGTCCCATTGCTGCTTCTAGGTAAATGGAAAGTTGAAAACCACGTTTGATGATCTCAAAGGCCAATGTGGTGGCAAAAATTAAAATTAAAAAAGGATAAGTATCATAATCATCCCAAACACAATACCTAACTCAAGGACGAACCTAAACTTAAACTTACACACAAGTGAACCCTAAACCCATACGTGACCATAACTTTCAATGGAACTCATAATGGAATCGTAACCTTATTCCTAGCCCTAAGTCTAACCTTACAACTGCCGTATTCTTGAACCTTAACCACGAACTCAATCCCAATTTACACACTAACACTTGACTCAAAGCAAACCCTAACTCTAAAACTAAAAATAAATCTACTTGGAACATGAACCATGAACATAACCAAAATCCCTAAGCATAACCCGAATCCTAACCCTTGGCGTCAAAATCATCTTGGCCCTCACCCTAACCAGCACCTGATCGTAAACTTAACCTCACAACTAACCTAATCTCTAATCACAATCCTAACTGAAAGTTTCACACTTACCCTAAACCTAAGCCTAAATGGAGTTCTAAACCTAAACATACACCTGAAACTTAAAACTAATTTTAACACAAAATCGAACTTCAAACCTCACTCTAACCCTCATCCTACCCCTTCATTACATCGTGCACCAACCATAACCCCAGCATATAACCTACAAAGAACACTAAACCTAATCCCAATTTCAAGGTAAACCATAAAACAATGGTAAGCCTAACCTTAACAGTAACCTTAACTGTAACCACACAATCAAACCAAACCTTAAATGGAACCAGAACCAGAACCCTATCCATAACTCTAATCATAAACTAAGCCTTAACCCTAAACCTAGACTGTAAAATGAACCTAATACTGTCCTTATACTTAATTAAAAACCTAACCTCAAACCTAAACCTAAGTCAAAAATATTTCATTTTAAATTTTCATCCTTATCTCACAATTAATTCTTATCCTACACTAACACTAACCATCATCACAAAATCAATTCTGAACCTAAACTCATTCTAACACTTACCCTAACTTGAAGCTTACTCAAAACGTAATCCTAAGTGTAATCCTTCCCCTAAATGGAAACACAAAACTAACCCTACTCTCATACCAAACTCAAAATCTCACCTTAAACTTAACTTGAAATATAACCTTTAACATAATTGTAAACCTAACCCTAACCACAGCCCTTACTCTAACCCTAACTTTATCTCCAATTTAGAGCCAATCCCTGCCTCAAAGCTGACCGTAAAACACTACTTCTTACCTACCTCTCAATTGAACCATGAATAAAAAAAAAGACTTAAACTTAAACACAAAATCTAACCTTAAACACAATTGGACCTTTTGTTCTACAACTAACCCTAATAATAAAATCATACCTAACCTTATCTTTAACCCTTAGCCTAATTCAAAATCTAAACCATAACATCTACCTAAAGCTAAAGCTAGGCTTCCATATATCCCCCATCTTAGTCTTAAACCTACACCACCCCTAATTAAAAACTAAAAAAATAACCTCCAACTTAACTCTAACCCTAACCCTAACTCTAAACCTAATGCTAACCATAGCTAGTTACATGAACCTAAAGTGGTTTCTAACCTCATCAGAAACTGAGCACATACCTTAAATCTATCTACCCATTACATAACCCGTGCTTTCCCTTAAACCAAATTCTAGAAATAACACTAAGCCTAATCATAACAGTAATTGAAAGTGAAACCCGAATTTCAAAAGTCAATATAACCCTAATCGTGACCCTAATTCTAATGACAAACTGAACGCTAACCCTAACCTTAATTATGACTCTGACTCTAACTGATACCACCGACCTAAAAAGAGCAATAACCCTAAAGCTCAAGCCAACACAAACTCTAATTTTTATGTTAACCCTAACCTCAATGCTGAGAAGAAACTTAACACAGGGGCTGAGGGAACCTAAACTCTGACAAACACAAGATGTTAAAAGAAATTGAATGTTTCTTTTGCTTTGCAGAAGCTTTTGAGTTTGATATAGTCACATTCATTTATTTTTGCTTATACATCCCTAGGCCTTTGAGGATCGGTTCATGAAGTCTTCCTTGAGTCTTAGGTCTATAAGATTAGTACCAATGTCTTCTTTTATACAGTTTATTGTTACATGTCTTATATGAAGGTCTTTAATGTATTTGGAGTTAATTTTTCATGGAATATTACTCAGCTATAAGAAAAGATGAAATATTGCCATTTGCAACAACACGGATTGACCTGGAGATCATCATGCTTAGGGAAATAAGCCACACAGAAAAATCAAAGAACTGTATGACTTCACTCATTTGCAGAATATAAAACTGCAAGCAAAAAAAAGAGAAATGAACAAACAAATAACACATGTACAAAATAAAAAATTTAAGATTTATTTGGGGACGAGTGGGTTAGGGAGGGGAGAAAAGGGAGGGCCTGGGAGATGAGGGGGCGAAGCTAAATATAAGGTGATGTAAACAGACGACACATTAGGTGGTGAACTGATTATACATCAAGTTGACAATGCACAGTAGAATTGTATTTCTGAATCCTATGAAATCCTTGCTAACAGATGTCAAACCAATAAGTCTAACAATAAAAATGAATGAAAATAAAAAATTAATTAATTAATTAATTAATATAGGCTGAATAAAAAAACAGAAATTGAAGAAGGCACAAAGAAATACAGAGATTTTATGTTCATAAATGTGAAGAATGAACCTCATTGAAATGGTGATGTTACAGAAAGAAATGAACAGATATAATGCCATCCCCATCAAAATTCCAATGACCGGTTTTCGAAAATTTTCAAGAAAACATCAACAGATTTGTATGGAATCTAAAGAAACCCCACAAAACCCCAGGTATCTGAAGGAAAAAAACAATAATGGTGAAGGTTTCACACTCTTTGACTTCAATCTATAACACCAAATGACAATAATATAAGCAGCAGGCTTTTTGTGGAAAAATGGGCACACACACCAATGAAGAAGAACTGAAAACCCAGAAGTCATCACACATATATATGTGGAGATTATTTTTAAGGAAAGCCAAAAATATAACATGAAGCAAAGAATCCATTTTCCAAGAATGGTGCTAGGGCATGGAGAATATCACATGCAAAAGAATGAAACTAGACTGACAGTTTTCAACATATACCAAAATTTACTAAAACTGGACCAAAGACCTAAACATAGTACCAATAATGATAAATTGCATAGAAGAAAGCGTAGGTCCCAAACCTATAGCTCTTGCTTCAGAAAGAGTTTTATGAATGTTAAATCAAAGGCAAGGGAAGTATAAGTCAAAAGAAATGAATGGGACTGTACCAAACGTAAAAGCTTCTGAACAGCCAAAGAAACCATCAAGAAAGAAAAAGGCTACCGACAGAGTGGGAAAAGTCACTTGCAAGCAATGACGTAAAAGGGGTTAAATTCTGAACTATATGAAGAACTCCTAGAACTCAACACCAGACAAAAAAACAATCCGATGAACACATGGGCAGAGGACTTGGACAGACACTTCCCCTAAGAAGAAAGATTAATCAAACACCCAAGAGATACATACAAAATGTTTAAGTACACTGGATATTAGAGAAATGCTGTGAACTACCACTTCATACCTGTTATTAATAGAAAGGCTATGATCCACAAGACAAGTAATAACAAGTGTTGGAGAGGCTGTGGGAATAAAGAACTCTCATATGCTGCAGGTGGGCATGTCATTTGGCAGCAACTATGAAAAACAGTAGAGAGGTTCCTCAGAATGTTAAGAATAAATATACCATAAAACCAAGAAATCCCTTCTCTGGGTATCCACACTCCAATTCTGAAAACATGTGCTCATAGAGATATAGGTACCCCTGTGCTCCTTGCAATACAAGTTGTGTTGGACAAGAAATGTCAACAACCAACATGTTCTCGAACAAGTGATTGGATGCAGGAGATGTGGTACAAATACCCAGTGAAACACTACTCGCCCAGAAGTAAAGATGAAATACTGCCGATTGTGACAACATGGATGGGTCTGGAGATTACCAAGCTAAGGGAAATAAATCAAACAGAAATACCTCGGAACCATAGAACTTCACTCATACTTGGGATGTAAAAATGAAAGCAACAAAGAAAAATCCTAAAACTCATAAATACAGACAAGACATTAGTGGTTACAAGAAAGTAAGGAAAAAGAGAGGTAGTAGAAAAGGAAAGGGGTGGGTCAAATATAGGGGGAAGGAAGAAATGACTCTGGGTGCTGAACGCACAATGCAATATATGAATATGAATTATATACTATAGAAATGCACCCTGGAAATATAATGTTACTAATCAATGTCACCATAATTAATTTAATACATAAATAAATAACCCAAACCAAAACCTGGCATAAATAACAAAGAAAACCCAAACCTAATCCAACACCAACCCCAAACCGAATTTAAAACAGAAACCTCAGCTTCACTATAAACTGAACCCTAACTCTAAATTTCATAATAGACTCAAGAAATAATCCTAAACTGAAACCTAACGCTAAATCGAGCCCTAGTGGAAAACCTGAGCCTTCCTATAACACTATGCCTGAAAATAACACATACTCGCTTTTACTGGAAACCCAACCCCAACACGAATGGAAAACCAACCCCGAACTCCAAGCTAAATCTCACCCTAATCCTAAAAACAGAATCATAAACTGAAATCTGCACCGCATCATTAAACCAGCCCTTCTCCTACCCTATCTTAAAACCTAATTCCAACCTCAAAGGTAACTCGGAGCCTAAGAATATAACTACCCCTAATCCTTAACTCACTCAATCCCTAACACAAAGGATATGCATAACAAAAAACCTAACTCTACCCTCAAACTTTACCTCACTCTATCAATAGCCCTTCTACCCAGAGTTCTCATTTCAATGTTCTTAATACCATAACCTCAAAACTTCTTCTAACCCAATACAAACTCTAGCCCTGAATCTATCCTGAAACCTAACACAAAGCCTAACTCAAACATGGATCCTTACACTAATCATAACCACAATAGTACATATACCTCTCTCCCTTACCTTCCAATACCCTGCAAACCAACCACAATTTCAACAAATTCTCTAACCTGAAA
>PVJL010021516.1:0-10476 GCA_004026885.1 Lyroderma lyra
GGGTCTGGGTGAGCACCGGTGCACGCTCCGGCCTCAGGGCCATTGCACGGCCGCCCCCGCCTGGGCCACGGTCCCTTGCGATTGCCTGGGCCGCACCCTCGTCACCTCCAACTCCGCAGAATTCAGCCCGCCTCCGTGGAGCCTGCCCTGAGCACCCTCCCACAAGGGGCACCCCCACTTGCATGTCCCCCAACGACTCGCTGGGTGGCTAGGACGCGGGGACGGCAGAGTGTGACGCGGAGGCTCTGGCCGTGAGTGACCGGACAGAGAGATGCCGTTGGCTCAGTGGGAGACGCTGGGCGGCCGACACCCCCTTGTGTGTCCGGCTGGCATGTTCACCCCAGCTGTGAAGTGGCACCGGGGTGGCCTGCTCGGCTCCCCGGGCCCCCCGCAGACCCCTGACCCAGCCCACCTTCCCCCACACCTGCTCCAGGGTCCTCTGCCCCACCCCCGCAGGTGCTGGACCGGACGCTGCCGCCATCGGCCTTCGGCCTCACGCAGCCGGCCCACAGCCCGCCCCTCTCCCCTCAGGACCCTCTGGGGCTCCCCTGGTACAGCACACACCCCAGGCCAGGCTGGCACCCCGAGGTCCCCGGCAACTGTGCCTCCTCCCCGTGCGCCTGCCCGCCCTCCACCTAGCTGGGACCCCGCAGACCCGCCATTGCTCTGCAGTCCTGACAGCCCCCCCAATGCAGACAGGCCCCGTTCTAGCCCCAGACGTGCTGGTCACCCCAGGTGGACTGCCAGGTCGTCTCGGGGGCCCCAGGATAGAGCCGCCCAGGGAGAAGGCCCTGGACAGGACAGTGCCTTCTGGGCGTCTGCCCCCTTCGGCACGTTCACCGGGCCCGGGACCCGGGGCCTCATCCCTAATGACCTGCGTCCACCTGCCCTGGCCTCCGGGATCCCCACTCCCCCCAGCTGCCCAGGCCTGGCACCCAGCTGGCGCTCCTGCACAGGTGGGGCCAAGGCAGGGGGCACGGACCAAGGCCCCCCGCCCCCCCGGAGGCCCGGCCTCTACCTGCCAGCCCCTGGCCCGGGCAGGCGGCAGCCTCAGGCCTGACCCCTCCCAGCCTGGCTGGCCCCGGCCTCTGCCGTCCAGAGACCGCAGAGAAAATGCCTGTTTGTGCCAGTGGTGCCGAAAGCAAAACAGTTTGTGGTTTGTGACCCAAATTTTTTTGCCTTTTTTTCAGAACATAACAAAGCGCAAGACAACTCCCTCCCCCGGCCCCCACCCCCCGGGCAGACAGAAACGATCTGTTTACCCTGGCGCTGACGGTCGGCCGGAGCCGGCCTCTCCCCTAGGCTGTGCCCTCCGCGCTGGGCGGCCCGCAGTAAGAGGGTGCCAGCCGGCCAAGGGGCGGGGGAGCGACACGGCCAGGGGCTGCTTCCTCCAGGTGCTGGTGACCAGGAGTGCACAAGGAGCAGGGGGCACCCAGCGCCCGCAGCTGCTGCCCTCCGAGGGAGCCCCACCAGCCTGCCCTCAGCCCACAGCCCCCACCCCTTCCTACAGATGGACCAGAGACCCCCACGCCCCCCCCAACACCCAAGGCTTGTGCGCCCTCGCTCAGCGTAGCCGGGGGGGCCCACAGGAGTGGGTGTGTCCTCTGCCCTGGGGCCTGGCACCCAGGGAGACTGACAGGTGTGGGGCCTGGCGGTGCCGGCCTGCACGGGTGGGGAACAAGGTGGGTGTCCCCCTCCAGGCCCAGGGGACCCAGGTGCTTGCTGGGGCCTCGTGGTGGAGACAGGTGGGATGCCGGGTGCCCCGGCCAGGCGGAGGCACAGAGCCCTGTCCCAGGCAGACCGTGCCCAGGCCCTGGCCCCCTGGGTGGCGGGCAGTGACCCACCCAGCCCCCCGGGACCCTTTTCCGTAGCTCCCCTCTTCACCCCTCCTGCTGGCCCAGCCTCCCCGGCTCCCCTCCACCTCCTCCGAGTGCTGGCCGGGCCGTGCGATGCTACGGAGCAGAGCCCAGGCCGGGGTTCCCAGAGGGCTGGAAGGGCGTTTGGACACCCAGGCCGTGCTGGACCGATGCGCCGTTCTGCAGGGCGAAGCACAGGTACGGGGACGTGAGGGTGGCCAGAGTGCTCAAGAGCCCTGAGTGTGTGGCCCAGAGGCTGAATTTGACCTTGAGGGAGCGCTGGGCAGCAAAGAAGGACGTTCCAGGGGAGATGGAGCGGCTCAGACAGGAGTTCCGGAAAGGTGTTCTACGTGCAGGGCGCGCCGGGGCCTGCCGGCGGGAGGTGTGCGCGCGTGGACAGGCGCGGAGCTGCCGTGGCCCCGTGGCCCTGCGTGTGTGCGCTGCCGGGTGGGGGCTTCTTCCCACCCCCAACCCGGAAGAGGGCGGAGGTGGGGGCAGGCCCTGCAGGCCTCCGGGCCTGCTCCCTGCTGGGCGGGCACCCCCGCCCCCGCCGGGCCTCGTACCTCTGCTCCCCGTCCCCGCCCCCCCCCCGCTGTCTCGGGCCTCCCCTGGATCAGGAGCAGATGTGCCTCTGAGCAGGAATTCTAGCTATGTGGTTAACCAGTCCGAGGCGGGAGCTCCTGATAAGGCGATTCTCGGGGAGCCTGTGAGGGGCGGAGCGAGCACCCGTGGGCCCCCCCACTGCCCACCGCCCGCATGCCCAGGGCCTGGGTGCTCCCAGCCAGGGGTGCCCAGCAGGTGGGGATGCGGAGCTTCCGGGGGAGACCTGACGGGTGCTGGAGCAGCCCCCCAGCCCTGGCATGCCCAGGGCGTCCCGCTGGACGCAGGACCCCCACCCCGGCCAGTTCTCCAGGAAACGTCTGTGCCGGGCCCCATTGGAGCCTCGGAGCCACAGACACGAGTGAGGTTAAGGGGGAGACTGCGGGCGGCGGGGCACAGGAGGTGCCCAGGTGGCACCTTGTCAATGTCCTTCCTGACCCTGGTGGGCTCTGGGGGGGTCTGGCGGTGGACCAGCCCCGCCGGGAGCTTGCGGGGGCACACACCCCAGAACTGGGTCCCCGGTTCTCCAGCTGTCAAGCACACCAGCCGCTCTCGTCTCCTCCTGGCCATGGTGTTAGCCGCAGGGGCCATCTTGAGCCTCTCTGTGGCCTTTCAGCGCTTTGGTACTCGGCTCGTGCCCCCCAGCCATGGACCCCGGTACCTAGCGCATCCCGGCGTGGTACGGAGGTGGCTCTGTGAACGGACAGGCGGGCGGGCGGCCGGATGTGTGCATGTGGTGCGTGTGTACAGATGCACGTGTGTGTGTTTGGATGGGGGTACACGGGTGGGCGTGGGTGCAAGCCAGCTGCAGGCCCACACCGTCTGCCAGTTCTCGCCCGCGATGGGAGTGGGGAGAGAGAAGGGCCTGGAATTCGTGGGCTGATCCTGATTGTGGTACGTCCTGCTTTCGAGTCCAGGGCCGTCGAGCCGCCTTTGCTGGTTGAACCGAACATGAGTGAGCAGAGACCTGGACTCAGTCTGAAGGTGGGTGTACCAGGTTGCCAACTGTGGGTGATGCCGTCCCCCCCGGAAAAAGCGCAGGGCCCCGGAGTGTTACGGGCAAGCTTCTTGCGGCGGGTGGTCAGGGCCCTTCCTGTGCTACACACAGCGTGTTGGGTGCGGGAGAGGGGGGAAGATTCCGGTTCATTTCTGAGGAGTTGAACCCCGATCCCAAAGCCCGGTCAGGAGAGCGGAAAGGAAGGAGAAACCGCAGACCAAGCTCACATGCAAAGATACTTGTAGATGCAACATTTGTAAATAAGAGAATTAGCAAATCAAATCCAGGAGTGTATTGAATTAAGGGGGAAATACACCATGACCGGGGAGAGTTTACTTCCAGGAATGTAGGGTGACTCAGCGCTCAGAAATCCGTTACTATCACCACGTTAATAGGCCAAAACAAGGAGCAACCGTATGACACTGCCGGAAGGTGCCAGAAACGTATCTCATGGAATCGAACGGGCGCTCCCGGTTAGCAAACGCGTCGCCCAGGCTGGGAGTGAAACAGAACCTTCCTGCTCACCCCATTCTGCTACCTCGCCACCCTCTGCGGGGACTGGGCAACGCCACCAGCAGTCCTGGAGGTCAGTGGACGCTTTTTTGTCTGCGCCAGACCGGGCCCCGCCCCGTCCGGAAGCTTCCGTTCCCTCCGCGTCCCATATGGGCTTGTAAGTTCCTGTGAAGCCAGCGCTCCTGCAGACGACGGCTCACACCCTGGGCAGCAAACCCGCCGGCAGCAAGCCCCCCGGAGGCCCTGGACACTCAGCAAGGCAGGTGCTTTCGGAAGGGCCGCCACAGCGCACCCAGGGTCTGAATTCCCGATGGAAGCCCTGACCTCCTTCCGGGCAGGGGAACCGGGGGAAGGACATGGGGTGACCACGATCCCCGGAGTGGGCCATGGAGATCCTGGGAGGAGCCAAAGGAGGGGAACGTGCCAAGATGCACGTGTGCAAACACGTCCGGGTCATCGATATTGGAGCCTCTTGTCACCGCAGGTGGGGCAGCGTTTGCCGCCGGGACCGGATGGCGTTTACGGCCAGCTGGACCAGGTACCCACTCGGAGCGTCCACAACGTGACGCTCACGATGTCCTGGCTACACTCCGAAAATCCCACAGCACCCTGGACATGAGTTTCCCTCTCGGTCAGGATGACAAGTGACCGAGGCCACGTCTGAGGTGACTCGGTTGTTAGGAGCTGCGAGAACGGGGCCCGAGAAGGTGAAGGAGGACACACCCCCCCGGTGGGCTGTGGCCTGGAAGCTCCTGGGGGACATATGGAGCAGAATGGAGACCACAAAGAAAGTCCGTGACCTTGAAGACCGGTCGATAGCCGCTGTCTCACATGAAGGAGAGAGAGAGACGGAAAACGTGATTTGAACGAGCAGAGACTCCAGGGCACGTGGATGGTGCTAACATGGATGGTGCTAGAAGGTCTAGGTCAGTGGTGCTCAGCCTTCCTCACGCCGCGGCCCTTTAACACGGGTCCTCGTGCCGCGGTGACCCCATAACATCATCGTCATTGCTACGTCGTAGCTGTCGCGTTGCTGCTGTTATGAATCGTCATGTAAACATCTGATGTGTGTTCTCCGATGGTCTTGGGCGACCCCTGCGACAGGGGCGTTCGACCCCCGAAGGGGCCGCGACCCCCAGGCTGAGGACCGCTGGCCTAGCGTATGGGTCACGGGGGTTCCAGACGGGGAGGACAGAGAACGGGCGAGAAAAATATGGAAGAAATGATGACGACAAGCTTCTTACGTCGATTAAAAATCCCTTCTTCCAGATTGAAGACGGTCAGCCAGCCCCGAATAGCATCAGTGTGCAGGAGGTGGTGTCCAGCTCATCGAAGTCACATCGAAGTCACCGGGAAGACCGTGAGCATTAACAGGCAGGCTTGGAGGGGGGACCACGTAGCACGACAGGGAGCCGTGAACGGCGGACCCAGGAGGCTGACCGGCGATGGGACCGCGTCCTTCAAGGCCCCACGAGTGCTTTCTCCAGGGAACCCCGTTTCCCTGCTGGTCTTTTTGGGGGTGTTTCAGTCTCCCTTCCTTACACACTGCCCTGCCTCGCCCCCGGGTGAGGGCCTCTATCCTCCAGCTTAGTGATGACGCACATCCTGAAAGGCGCCCCGTGTGCACCCGCTGCCCCTCCCTGGGGCGGGGAGCGTGGGCGTGTCTGCCCAAGGTCCCCACGAGCTCCTCACACCCCGTTCGTGGCTTCTCTCCAGGGCTGCCACCTCGGTGGCTGGAGCCGCGGTTCTGGGTGTCGGAGACGCTGTCTGCTACCTCTCACACCCGAAGCACCTGCGGTCTCACACCTGCGAGGCCGCCTCCGCCCAGAAGCCGCAGCGGCTGGGGGCCCCTCCGACCCCTCGGCGTGTGTCTGTGCTGCCACGTAGCCCACAGAGGTGGAGCCTGGCCCCTCCACTCTACAGGTGGCCACCGACTGCCCCTGAGGACCCCCGAGGCGTGTGCTGGGCGTCCCCGTCCTGCCTGCCCCGGGCGCTGCCCTCCGCAGGGAGACACTGACAATTAACGGCGTTTAACGAGCATAATTACGGGCGGGAGGATGGCAGGGCTCCCAGGGCGGCGCCCGCAGCCCCCCAGCCCCGGCTCCCAGCCGCAGCGTCCCTGGCCGTCTCTCTGGGCCTTCCCCACGCCGACGCCCCTCCCTCCCCCACCAGGGCCAGTGGGCTGGGGGAAGGCCGTGTCCCCCCTTCCTGCCCCCGGGCCGGGCAGCTCCAAAAGGTGCTGAGAGGCCCGAGTGTCCCGGGGCTGCCCCGAGGCCGGGTGGGGACAGCTCTTCCTGGGGAGGAGCTCCCGGTGCCACCTGGGGGCCCTTCGGGTCTGCAAGGCCAGGGCAGGCCTGCGGGCTTGTGTGCGCAGCTGCCACCGCGGACACGAGGCGAGCGGAGCTCAGGACACCCTGCCAGGAGCTTGGAGGCGTGGGCGGCACGAGGGTGGCACGTCCCTGTGACCAGGGTCCCTGCTCTGTGTCCCCTCTGCTGGGCCTTCTGCCAGGGCAGGAGAACGGGAGAAGGAGTGACAACACGGGGTGCTCCCACCGGGCAGGGAGCCCTGTGCCACGTGGGGGCCGGCCCGCGCCTCCCGGGAGCATCACACAGGAAGGGCCTGCAGGTGTCTGCCCCGGAGGGGCCCTGCGGCCCCGTGACGAGGGGCGGGCACGCTGCGTGCTCTCGTCCTGCAGGGGCCAGGGCCAGGCGGGGGACGTCGGTCGGGCCCTGCCCTGCGGCCTGCGACCCCCTTCCCGGCCGGGGTCGGCCCCGCAGCCTCCCAGGAGAGGCAGGCCTGGGGACTGGGCCCCTTAATCCCGGCCACTCCCGCCATGGTCAGTGCCATGGCAACGCCTCCGGCGGCCGTGGGGTCAGGCCTAATTCCCCGTGACCTTCCGGGGAGCTCATTCCCGAGTGCCATGCGTGAGGGGGACCCCAGGCGTGAGGGGGACCCCAGGACAGGGCCGTCGAGGGGCCGCACGCCCCCACCACACCCCAGTGTCACGAGCTCTTGGCGGGTCACCAGAGGAGGGTCGCGACCCCTCCCAGGCCCCAGGCGGCAGGCGCTGGGGGGGGAAGCCTCAGGGGGCCAGGGAGGCGAGCAGATACGAGACCGACCCGCGACCCCGAGCAGTCCGCACCCCACACGGGCGGCGAAGGATGGGCCGGGGGGCTGCAGGAAGTGGGCTCCCCTCAGCAGGGCTGACAGACGGGAGTTCGGGCTGGACTTTGGGGCCCGGCTGGGGCGGGGGCGCGGGCCCCCAGCGTGTGGGGTTCCGCCGAGAAGCCGGCCCCCGGCCCGAGGCTGGCTTCACTTCAGCACGTCCCCGATGAAGCGGAGAGCCTCGGAGTGCACGGAGTGGGGCTCCACGCTGAGGGACCCGGTGGCCCCGGGTTGGGACCGGCCGCGGGCGCGAGGGACCGCCAGGCACTCGCCGGTGGCCGGAGTGGACGGAGGATGCACTGCACCGTCGCCCGAAGGCAAGTGGGGCCGGCGTTCCCGCCGTGACCAGCCGTGACTTCTCGGGCAGAAAGCAGGGAGCCCGCTCCTGGCACCCCGGACCGGACAGCCTCCCGAGCCGGACGGACCTGCGGGATGCGCGGCGGAGACGGTAGTGGACGAGCCCCGGTCAGGCCGGCCGTGTGCCCTGGCCAGGGAAGCCCGGACCCCACAGCATGGTGCCCTGCGTCTGGCTGGGGGGTGACGGAGGACCCCACACGCATCTGGGGATGCCACTGATGGGACCCTGTCCCCAGGACGTGCCTGTGTTCTTCGCGGTCCCCGGCCAGCACGGTCCCCGGCCACGGCGGTCCCCAGCCACGGCGGTCCCCGGCCACCACGGTCCCCGGCCACCACGGTCCCCGGCCACCGCGGTCCCCGGCCAGCGCGGTCCCCAGCCAGCCGCAGGGGTGTGCCGAGGGCTGAGCCGGCCTCCCCTCCCGCAGGATCTGTTTTGTCTTGAAAAGCACAATTACATTTTTGGAGAAATACGACCTGGTTATCCTGCGGGTTTTGTGACGTCACGTACGCATCGCTTACATTTTTAAAAGCTCAAATATATATTTTTCAATGTTCATGTTTTAGGTTTAACATCTAACTGGGTAATCTCGGGCGGCGCAGCCCCCTCCCCCGTCCACAGCAGCCTCTGGGGTCCTCAGTGACAGTTAGGGACCTGTAGGTGTCTGGAGGTGACAATGGTGGAGAACGCGGGTCACAGAGCCCGTGCTTGGGGGCAGCTACTCTGGGTCCGAAAGCTGCACGTTGCTTAGCCTATTTGTGCCTCGGTTTCCCTATGTGTGAGACAGGGAGGATGGGGTGCACACTGGGGGGGCCGTGTGTACAGTCTGCGCTCCAGACGGGGAGGTGGTGGCAGCGGCATCAGAGGCTGTGGCAGAGGGGACAAGGCCAAAACCGGCTCAGGGTCACAGAAGAAGTGTGCGGGACGTGCAGGGGGCCCCCCGCCCCGCCCCACCCAGCACACACACAGTCCCCCGCGGGCCCCCCTCGCTGTCACTGCCGCAGGTTTTAACTGTGGTCTCTCCGGGAGATGTTGTCACATCTGGTCCCTCTTGTTTAACCCTCGTTTTAAAGCCACTTGTCTCCCGAATGTAGCTCAGGTGAGAAGTCGGGGTCCCCTGACCCGCCGTGACTCTGACATTCAGAGCAGGCCGCGGGCCTGAGGTGCACATACCCAGCAGCCAGGTAGGCTGGTCGGGTCCGGCATGGGCATGTGGGCCTGCGGGGAGCCACTGCCCGGCTCAGGGCCCCCGGCAGCCGTGTGAACTCGAGCCCCCCAACACCGGGGCCTGGGACAGACCCTGGCTCTCGGGCATCAGCGAACCGGCCCGCTGAGCCTTGGAGGCCGAAGCTCTCCCCAGAGCGGCCTTTGGGGCTGTCGGCGTCTTCGCTGACACTGCGGACACCGTGCAGGGCCTGACCTGTGACGGCCGGGCCCAGACGTACAGCCCATCCGGGGCCTGGAGGCTCCCCACGCCTCGGAGCCGACGTGGGGCCCAGTCAGGGCCCGCTCGGCCTCCAAGCTGCACCCCGCTCTGAAAGGCTGTCCCCATAAAGGGGGACCCCAGCCCATGTCTCACGATGCTTTGCAAGGGGCGTGCGGGCCTTTCCCGGTGGTCCCTGCAGAGCCCAGCCTGCCCTGGCCCCTCGGCCTGGGGCCTGTCCTTGCACACTCGCACCGGCAGGGAACTCACTAGCGCCCCTGCCTGACAGCTGCCTGCTGGCCCCTGCCCCCGGCCCTCCTCCTGGAACCCCACTTGTCCCCGCGGGGAATCTCCTTGGGGGTGATGCCCTGCAGGACCGGGCGAGCCGATGTGCTCCCAACTGAGCCCCTCCAGCTCCCCGCGAGCCTCCGTCTCTCAGCTCTGCCCCTGCCAGGACCCCAGGGCCATGAGGGTGGACACCCAGCTGCAGCCCACAGGTCAGAGGGGCTGTGTGGGGAGGGCAGCCTCTCACACCCCCGCCGGCCTGCGGGACGTGTGCCCTGGACCTGCCACCCCGGCTGGAGCTTGGGGGTCTGGCCTGCCAGTTTCCTCTGGGATCGGACAGCCCATCCAGCCGAGCCTGCTGGCCCCTGCCCCCGGGCCTGGCTCCCGTCCCACCACCTCCACGCCCTGGGGACCCCAGCCCAGCCCTCACGATTGGGGAAAAGCAGCTGCTTCCTGTTTGTGTCAGCGACTCAGGTTTTTCCTGCTCAGTGGTGGAGGAATGCAGCGCCCACGGCACCCGGCTCCCCACCACTGCACACAGCTCCCCCAGTTCCACCCTGCTCCCCCAGCTCCGCCCTGCTCCCCCCACTCCGCCCTGCTCCCCCAATCCACTGTGCTCCCTGTCTTTGCGGGGCCTGCTGTTCCGAGGAGAAACCTAATCGCTTTGTTTTTTGGTTTACATTTTGCTTTTTAATAAAAAAAGACCCCGTGCAGCCCTGGCCTCGGGGCCCTGTGACGTTCCCTGCATAACGGGCGTCACTTTAAATGCTCTGCCCAGGCAGGCGGCCAGGCCAGGAGCTCCTGGGGAGGGCGGCGGGGCGACGCCGAGGGCTGGCACGGGCCCTCGGGGAAGCTGGTGGGGCTGCTCCCTCCGTCCTGCCGCCTGGTGAGCGGGGCCCCCGCCAGGCTCTGATCCTGCCTCCGCCACCGGTCAGAGCTGGGGAAGAAGCGCCCCTCAACACTGCGTGGGCCTGGGGTGGGGAAGACCGCAGGGCCCTCAGCAGGGCTGGCAGATCTGGGGGACTACAGGTTGCCCAGACTTCCAGGCCAGCCCCCACCCCCCAAAAGTCAGCCTCTTCCCTCCCTCTCCCAGGGTCCTGAGCCCAGGAAAGGTGGAGGGGCATGAACCCCTTGCACCCCCACTCTTCAGAGAGCTCAGCAGCTAAGTATGGTTCCTGCGATCCTAGCTGAGGGGTTTCCTCCTGGATGGGGTGAAGGAAACAGCCGCACCTTTCTTCCATCATCGATCCACCATCCACCATCCATCCACCCTCCATCATC
>PVJL010021517.1:0-10476 GCA_004026885.1 Lyroderma lyra
GGGGCAGGGCTATGGGTAGGGGGGCAGGGCCGTGGGCCTGCGGACGATGCTCACCTCTTTACCAGCCGCTCGGGTGCCTGCTTTCCTGACTCAGACTTCCTCTGTCTGTGCTCAGTTTCTCCATCTATAAACAAGGGTATTACTAGTACCCACACCTAGGAATCTCTTTGTATTTCGTGCCCCTTATCTTTAAAATGCGGATAGGGATACTACCTACTTTCCACTGGGAGGCTGACCAGATGTCCCATTTTAAATGGGACAGAAAACAGCGGTCCTGCCCCGTTTCAAACGGTACGTCCGGTCAGCCTCCTGACACCTGGAGTTTAGCCCAGTGGGACTAGGCTGACCACTCGTACCATTTGAAATGGGACAGGACTGTGGTTTCCTGTCCCGTTTAAAATGGGATGTCTGGTCAGCCTACTCAGTGGTTAAGAAGAATGCATAAGCCATCTAGGCAGTGCTTAGCATGTGATCTATTAGGGGTTCATCACCTCAGTGACCTCAGTGATTGTCCACATTATTGCCAGCGGGTAGAAAACTGCCAATATTGAGGACACTGTCTGGGTGCCAGGTGCTGCGCTGGCCACTTCTACCTTCGTCCTCATGCCCATCTCCTCCTGCTCCCAGCTCTCTTTTACTGTGCTGAGCCGCGTCTCGTTTTGCACACATCTCTCTCTGCTCTTGACTCCCCCTTCCGGGCTCCAAGGCTGGGGCTCTGCTCCAGGCCTCCTCCTCCCTTTCTCTGCTCTCTCTGGTGGATGCATCTTTTTCTGTGGGTTTAACAGCAATTCATGTGCTAGGTTTCCAGCCTCCACTTCTGCCCTGAGGTTTAATCCTGTACACCCATGCTCACCTGGATATTGCCTGGGTACCTCTAACTCAGGAGACTCATCCAAGTCCACTAGCTCCCCCATCCTTACTTCCCCAGGCTCCCACGGTCAGTCCCTCCTGCTCTGGGCTTTATCTTATTCATGGCACGACCCCCCACCTAGTTACCTAAGCCAGGTACCATTTTGATGACCTACCTTTTCAACCTTCCAATCTAATAAATGACCCAGTCCTACTGATTTGCTTGATTTCCTACTTTTCAAATTGGTCCCTTCCTCCCCATTTCCACAGTTCCTGCGTGCGTCCAGGTCCTCGGTAACTCTCCCTTCTGCAGCTGCAGCCCCTCCTGCTTCTCTCACCCCCTCGGTGACATGTCCCAGGCCAGATTAGCATCATACCACTCCTCTGGTGGCTGACTGACTAAAGAATTACAACCGCACTTCTGAATTTTTGTCATTTGATACCTACACCGTCTGTCCCTACGTCATTGAACCACACCCTTTTACCATCAAATACAAGCTTTGGGGTTTTCTACTCAATAACAGCCTGGGAACTCCTGCATGGGCTTGGAGCCACCTTCTCAATGATTCCACTGAGGCCCAAGTCACTTTCTTCAGAATCTAGAACAAGCTTGTCCAACTGGCGGCTCACGAGCCACATGCAGCCCAGGACGGCTTTGAATGCGGCCCAACACAAATTCTTAAGCTTTCTTAAAAAATGACGAGATGTTATTTTGTGACCTTTTATTTTTATTTATTTTTTTATTTATTTTTAGCTCATCAGCTGTCATTTGTGTATTTCATGAAGCGAAATAATAGGAGACTCCGATCTAGAACAAAATAGAGGGAAGGTCTTTGAGTGCCAGAGAGCTTCTCTGCAAGTTCATGGAAGTCACCCGTGTTAGTGGCCCAAGGGAAATGATGCTGGGTAGAGAGGGAGGCCCTGGAGGAAAATAACCGGAATGCTTTCCATATTGCAGCTGGCAATCTCTGGTCGCTGCCTCAGCTTTCCCCCTGCACTCCTATTCCACACACACCATCTCTTAGAGTCTGTGTACAGGCTGCTGAGGGATCCCAGAGACGGAAGGATGAACTCGGTGTGGGTTTGAGGCAGGAGATAGAAGGACGGGATATTCAGGTTGGGTTTCAGAGTGTGAGTAGGAGTTTTCTGTGATGTTAAGAGGGAAGGGCATTCACTGTGCAAACAATAACATGCACAAAATCATGTTTAAAAGCTAGTCAGCAGGTTCAATCTGACTGGGGCCTAGGGAGGAGTGAGGGACAGGAGGTCTTACTCCAACACATCCAATTGGAAGGTGGTGGAAGATATTCCTTCCCAGAGGGTGAAGGGCTGAAAGTTATGGAGGCCAAGAGGCTTGGGGACCCACCGCACATTGCAGAGGGGCCTGAGAAGGGCGGAGGAGCGTTTTCTGCAGCAGGTTCAAGCAGACTTGACCCTTGCCCTCTTCACCCCTGGCCCAGTGCCCTTTTGTTTTCTGCCGTCCTTTCTCCCTCACAGTGACTTCAAACAGGACTCATCTGAGTGAGTGAACATCTCCACTTCAGAAACGCTTCTGCAAAAACAAACAACAAAAACCCAAGCAACACAGAAACCTGGGGATTTCACGACTCAAAGCATGGAGGGAAGAGGCATGCCCGGGCAGGCATCCGGCTCATGATGGGCTGGGTGGGAGCGGAGGGCTGACCAGAGATGTTTGGGCTCACCCCAAGGAGTCCAGCCTCAGGGCTCTCCCTATGCGTTGCTTCTTTTCAAAGCGGGGAGGTGGAGGGGCATAGGGAGGGGGAATTTCAGAGCAAATATTTGTCACAAAAGGAAATCTTGGCTGGCCTTAGAAATCACAGATAATTAAGAGATATGATTTATCACTGATGATGTTTCCCAGGCACAGCCAGAGTGTGAGTAAGTGTTTTTCAGGCGGATTGGGAAGGCTCTGCTCGCACGTCAGAGGCCGCTCTCCGTGGTTGCTGGGCAGAGGCCTCCAGATCGTCGCAGTAACCATACCCGGGGCCTCCTGTCCTGCCCTGCCCCAGGGAAGGTGGCCTGGTCGGATAGACAGAACAATGGCTTTGAAACAAGACAGACTTGGGGTGATTTGCAGCTTCTGATAAAGCACCAGGCAATATATGAGGACTGACAATTAAGTTGCAAACTAACCCTAAAAAAAATGCTACATATCTCATTGCTGAATATCACTATGGTCACCTTCGACGTACTCCCCTTGGGAAGCTGTGCACCGACGCCAGCGCCTAGTCCACCCTTCAAAGCAGTCTTGGAACTCTTTCTGGAATGGTCATCAGAGCGGTTGTCATATGACCCTTGATGCCCTGAATGTCATCAAAATGTCTTCTTTTCAATATTTCCTGTATCTTTGGGTAAAGAAAAAAATCTTCGGGGGGCCAGATCAGGTGAGTAGGGAGGGTGTCCCAATACAGTTATTTGTGTACTGGCTACAACTCCCTCACAGACAGTGCCGTGTGTGCTGGTGTTTTGTTGTGATGCAACAGCCATGAGTTGGTGCAAAGTTCAGGTTGTTTCATCTAACTTTTTCATGCAGCCTTTTTAGCACTTCCAAATAGCAAACTTAGTTGACTGTCCACTTGGTATAAATTCATAACAAACAATCTGTCTGATATTAACAAAGGTTAGCAACATCATTTTGGACTGTTGGAACTTTTTTGGGTCGTGGAGAATTGGCTGACTTCCATTGTGCACTTTGATACTTTGTTTCAGAATCGTACTGGTACACCCACGTTTCATCACCAGTGATAACATGGCCCAAAACACCATCTCGCCTCTCCAAAAGGTCTTGGCGAACTATGACTCTCCTTTGCTTTTGTTCATTGGTGAGCTCCTTTGGGACCATTTTTGCACACACCTTTCTCATGCGAAGATTTTCAGCTAAGATTTTCCTAACTGTTTCTCTATCGATGTTTACTTGGTCTGCTATGCTTCTCACAGTCAGCCAATGATTTTGACGCACAATTTGATGAATTTTTGCAATGTTTCATCCCTTCTGCTCGTTACTGGTCACCCTGACCTCTCTTCATCAGTGACACTTTCTCTCCCCTCAGAAAAACATTTAATCCATTTTGTACACTGCCGTTTTCTTCATGGCATTATCCCCATAAGCTTAGACTAACATATCCCTGATTTCACTTCCTCTCTTGCCAGGTTTAACAAGAAATTTACCATTTGTTTGTTGCTCTAATTCAAGCTCTGATATTCTCACGATGGCACACAAAAACATGCAACAACAATAATGAACGCCACTCAGCAAGACACTGCCACACGTTGACATGAACACAGCTCTGAGACACAGACATACCAAGGTTATGACACCTACAGAGCTGTTTGTACAGAGGTGCCAACGTAAGCTCACGGTGGCAAGTCTGTAAACTTAATTGTCAGACCTTGTACCTAGCTTCTCTGGGCCTCAGTTTTTTCATTTGTAGAATTAACACAGGGGTTCTCTAATAAGGCGATTTTATCCCCAGGGGACACTTAACAATATCTGGCAACATTTTTAGTTGTCCCGAAAGGAGGGTGGGTACTACTGTCATCTGGTAGGGCGAAGCCAGAGACGTTGCTAACCATCCTGTGATGCACAGGACAAATCCAGCAACAAAGGATTATCTGGCCCCATGTGTCAGTAGTGCCAAGGGTGAGAAAGCCTGAGTCGAAGCAATGACAGGGACCTCAGGGTTCCTGAGAAGATAATAGGATCACAGGTCTAGACTGCCGATGTGGAGCAGGCCCTGGTTAAATGGTCATTTAAACAGCGGTAGCTGAAGTCATTTCTTTGGAAAGGCCAGCAGGTCACCAGTATGAGGTCATTCTGAAGGAGAGACGAGGCTGGGAAGGGCGGGAGGCTAACCAGGTTCTACCCTCTCCAAAAACCCTTCCTTCTTCCCTTGGATTCTCCTTCCCTTCCTCCGCTCCCGCCCTCCCCCAAACATTTCCTGAGCGAGGAACTTGAACAGTAGTAGTGGACATAACACAAAAGGCCCCTGTCCTCATAAAGCTCTCGTTCTAGTGAATTTCCCACAAATGAATACATCATGATGTATCAAATTGTGAGAAAAGAAAAGTAAACAAATAATTGCTATAAAGAGAGAAGAAAGTCTAGTAAGGGACACGCAGAGGGTGGGGCTGGGGCAGGCTGTGTGTGTAACTGCAGAAGGTGAGGGCAGGCCTGCTAAGAACTGCAGGACGTGAGGGCTCTGGAGCCCGGCAGTCAGCATTCTCCTCCAGCCTGGACCTCCTCGCCTTGTCCCCAGGGCCCTGACTGACGGCTGTGGGGATGAGGGTCCTCATCCAGCTCCTTAGGTGTGGGGCCAGGCAGCGAAGTCAGAAAGATGGGCTCTGCCCGCCGGGCCGCTCTGGGCTGGCCGCGAGCGCGTTTGCAGAAGGGTGGGGGGCTCACGTGGATTAGGGTCGTGTGCTCAGGCCCCGGCCGCATGGCAACCTGGCTGGGGGCCCAGGGGGTGAGCCTTGGCTGTTGGTGTCCCTGAGGGGGGTGGGGCTATCTGTACTCCACCCCGGGCCCTGGCAGCCAGCTCGGGGCTGCCGGCCACAGCAGAGGCAGGGCCCGTGTCCAGCTGCAGCAGGAGCGTGTCTGCAAGCAGGCCTTCGTGGTTGTGCAGGAGTGAGAACATCAGGGAAGAAAGGAAAAAAGACAGCACCTTTCGACTACTTTCATCACAGGTTCCCGAGGCTTGTTTTTTGCCTCGTCCGACGCCTGGGAAATATAATAAGGAAGATTCTCAGGGCTGGGGGTGCATGCGGCGGAGGGGCAGGGGCCCAGAGAGAGACGGGGGGCATTAAAGCTATCTCCGTTTCAGCAACGCTGTTTCCAGTTAGTCAGTCTTTGCTGAGTGTCTCCTGCATGGCCAGGATGGGGCTCACAACGGTGTGGTCTCCGAGAAACCGAGTACAGAAGGGGCCCCATCTGTCTTGTTCACAGTGGTGGCCCGAACGCCTAGCAGAGAGCTCTACAGGCACTAATGGCGCAGAGAGCCCTGGGGGGTTGTGCACGTGCTGGGGAGAAAAGACACACGACAGGTAGCTGTCCTCTGGCGTCAGCTAGGTCAGGTGGTTACGATTGGGGCAGAGTTTGGAGAAGCGGCTTGGAGAGGAGGAGAGGCCAGGCCTGGGCAGGTGAGGAGGGTCTGGAAGCAGGCCCAGGAAACACTGAGAGGGGGCCTTCCCGGAGCCACTGCCACGGCGAGTCAGGAGGCAGCTCGGGAGGAGCTACACCTGCACGGTCAGTGAGTAAACGGTGGGAGCCATGGAAGGCTTTGGAGTCGGGAGTGCACGAAGATGGAAGGACTGTTCCTGGCTCCGCACCTTTGCTCAGGACGTTCTCCATGCTTAGGACACCCCCCACCCCCACTCCTGGATTCACGCCGCCTCAGGCCTGGAGCCTTAAAGGCCCGGCCCTCAGCAACCCCCTCTCCGACGGCTTCTTCCCCACACCTCAGGTCGGTTATGCAGAATATGCTTGAGTCTCTCCAGGGTTGGGGGGCTCTCTACCACCCGCCTCGTGGTACAGAGACGGCAAAATGGTGCCTGCAGGCCACATCACCTTCCAGATGGCCTTTGGTTAGACTGCCAAGGGTTTACGTGTACGAAGGCTGTCCAGCAAGTATCCAGCCACGCAACCCTTCTCATCCTATGGACAGTAAGTGGGCTTTTTCCCGGACAGCTGTCCTGTTTCTAAGGAGACCCCAACACTGAAATAGCAGGTTTTATACCCAGAAGTAGAACTTCTCTCTGGCTTATCTTGAAACGAGAGGAGCTGGCCTCACTGGGTGTACACTGCCCAGTGACAAGAAGTGGCCGAAGCCGCACAGCAGTGGTCCCTTCAGACAGCTTGAGCCCCCCAGCTTCCTCCAGCGCCCACCACTTCCTGTTACACCCACCGTGCTTCGCTCGTTTGTGTGACCTGCCCGGCACCTGTAGCCTTTGAGGTTATGAAACGGGACAGGCATTGGAATCAGGTAGACGTGGGGGCAAATTCTGACTATGCCCACCGAGCAGTGTGTGGTCAGTTACCTGATCGGAGCCTCGGTTTTCTCATCTGTACGATGGGACCATCGCTCTCACCTCGCGGAGTTGTCAGGACTAAATACAATGTATGTACCGTGCCCAGCAGAGTATTCGGACAGTGTAGGCAATTTATAGGTGGCCGCTGTCATGTTTACTGTTCCTGCTTTACTCCCTGATCTGGATTTTGGAGTTTTCTCCTGCATGGGGTCATCCTGGCCTCCACCGATGTGAGGGGTATTAGTGCCTCGTGTCTGTCTGGCCCTGGATAGTCAAAGCCCTTCTGTCTCACTGATAACATGCACGGTGCGCCCTCTGCCCCTTATCATCTATGCCCCTTCCTTTGTCCTTGTTCTGCATTTTCTCTCTGAGCCATCTCCCTGATCCAAAGGTGGGGCCTTGTTATCATTGATCCAGGCTCAGTCTCCCTCCCTAGGCCCTGAGCACAAAGTCTGGAAGCCGAAGGCTCATCCATGTGGAGACCCACGTCCCCCTCTTCTGAGCGGCGGGGGCTGCAGTGGGAGAGCTGTGGAGTCAGTCACACTGGGTTCCAGTCCCACCACTGTCATTTTCCACCTTTGGAACCTCAGTTAATTTATTTAGCATTTCTGAGCCTCAGTTCTACCAAGTGTCTGTAAAGGAGAGCTAAGAAGACCTGCATTGCAGGGTTAGCATGAGAATTAGATGAGCTAATATGCATCAAATTGCTGAGGACTGATAAGCTGCTTCATCAGTTATTATTTTGGGAGCACCTACTGTGTGCTAGTGGCCTGTGTCACAGTAAGACAGGCCCACAGGGAGCCCAGCGGAGGGTCTGGCATTCTCTTCCTCTACACTGTGAGGGTTGGGTGCCCTTCCCCAGGGCAGAAGGTGAAGTCTCAGCTCTGCTCGGATGGGAGAGCATAACAGAGACATGGCAAAGAACAGGCTCTCTGGTTTACAAGGAGGGGCTTCTCTCTCCAGAGGAGCAGCTGGAGGCTGAGGGTGGTGAGAGAGCCTTGCATCTCCTGTTCTGGAGGTAAACAGGGCTTCCGCAGAACCCTGGATGCAGGCCAAAGCTTGCTCCACCTTCCCCGCAGGCCAGCGAGGCAGGCAAGAGGAGCACAGTGTGCCCTGGTGCGGGTCTGTACCTGGCAGGACCTTCCTCTGCCTCCGCCTTGGAGCCGGCCTGGGGGTGCCAGCCTTGTCTGCTGGGAAGTATCCTGGAGGCAGGCATGGGCCGGGAGTGCTGCGGAAAGGCCCACAGACTTTTAAGAATTCCCTGGACAAAACTTGGTGTGTTCCGGCAAGTGTTTTGCATTTCTAATTTCTCTCTTTGATAGGAAAACCATGCAGTTGGAATTTTCTTCGGCCGTAGTTTCCTTCTCAAGATGCACTCTGGAACTCCGGGAGGGGGGCCCTGTGCTGGCGTGGAATCGGGGTTTGGCCTGAGATCTTTGGGAATGTGTGAGGCAAGAACATGGAATGAGTTTGCAGTTCTGATAGAGTCCCAAGTGTCAGGCAGTTATTCCATTGACATTAATAAAGACAGAAAAATGATAACAATAACATCATGTGCTGCGTGCTTACTAGGTACAAGCACTGCGCTAATCCTTTTATGCACATTGTCCCGTTTAATTCACATAACCACAAGGGAAATGTGATCGTGCCCATTTTAGAGGAGGGAAAACTGAGAATCCAAGAGCTTAAAGGGCCCCTAAATAACGGAGTTGGCACATCCTTGGGTCTGACACCTGAGCCTGTACCTTAACCACTGAGCTATAACTGCTTTAAAGTATGGCTCAACCATTGGGTCAAGGAGGGGCGGTAATGCTGGTTATTTCCATTCTGAGGTTCAAAGAAATAAAGTGCTTTGCCCAAGTTATCCAAGGAGTGTTTGGTAGGACTGGGATGCCAATGAGCTTGGCGTTAGCCACTGAGGTAACTGCAGCAGGGAAGGCAGATCCAACTCCACTGGAATTGCTGCAGGAGCTAGGTGAGTACTTCGGTCAGTTCTTTGCTGCAAGGCTTTCAGTGGCTCCTGCTTGCCCGGGGTCAAACTGTGTGCCTTGGCCTTCTAGATTTCAGCACTCATCCCTGTCATTGGCACTTCACACCCACACTCTGGCCTCACACAAAGGATGATTCTGTCTTTGGAGTCCCCATTGTTACCAGAAATGGGCCCTTCTCAGCACGATGTCCAGGTCCTTGGTGCCCTGAACAAAGAATTGAGTGAACACGAAAATAAAGTGGTGAAATGATAGTTTATTAGTAGTGAAGAGTAAACTCCTTATAGGTAGGAGTGGGATCCAGCAGGAAAATGGCTCAAGAGCCCTGATTAACAAGGCTTTGGTAGTTTTATTCTCTTTAGTTGTGAGGGGTTCTGCCTATCTGGGTGTGGGGCCTTTTGATGGACAACTTTGATTAGCAGGGGTCTATTACATCACCGTTTCTAACTGAGCACGTTCTTTCCCAGAGTTCAGTCTGTTGTAATGATATTAATGAACTTCCGGGCATATGCATGATATTATCATGATGGTATAATGAGGCTCAGGTGAGATGAAGGTGGTTGTAACTCTCACTGCGTAGGTGTTAGGAACTGGCTTGAACTGGTGGGCTCCTCGTGCCCCATAACTTCCTTGTACTAGTTAAACTCCTTGTCTGGAACTTCCTCCTGTGGCTGCCCAGCTTGGGGCAAGGATTACCAGTGAGAGGGTGGTGTCAGGGTGATGACTACTCCAGCAGGGTGAGTCCCAAGGAGGGGTCCTGAGATCCCCCCCATTCTGTCTGCCTTCCTCACTTTTCTCTTGAGAGACGTGATCCCCACAAATCTCTATGGGAAGCTGAGGGACTGGAGGTCTCATCTTCTGTACCTGCTTCCTGCTGAGGGTGGTCGTGCCCCTACCTATTGGGGATCCATGGAGCTCGTACCCTATCTGACCTAAAAGGGGAAGGGTCTCAAGATCCGCCTGGGAGACTGCGGTGACTTCTTCAGTCAGGATGGGCTGGAAGCCTTGCTGGGGTATCGCTTGTATCCTGATGGCCCCTAGATGAGGAGAAATTAATTCAGTTAATAGTTTTAAAAGCATTGGCCCAGGAAGCAGGCCCCAAAGCCCCTGTCACTGGGTGGTTACATGATGGAAAATACACAAATCACACATTTCAGGGTAATTATGTTATGACACAGGATGGAGGGGGGCTCTTAGGGACAGTCTATTTATGGTTCCAGGTTAGAAACCAGGGAAAGCTGAACGAGAAGATGATTAGGACTATGGACTAGGGAAGAGGTGAAACTGAAAGCTGAAGAACTAGGGGAAAGGAGTCTATTGGGGGGGGGAGGGCTCCTTCATTTGGCCCGTGTGACCATGGTAGGCTTAGAAGGCATGGTGACCTGCTTTCTTGCCTACTCCCTACATACATGCACATGCACCGCAAAGAGGTCAACAGAGAACTCAGCTCCTCTAGGGCAAAGACCAACTAAGTCATAGTGACCCCTTCACCTGGCTCACATCACAGAGCCTAGCAGAGGACACACATTGCAGAGAAACAGATGAGTGAATCAATGAGTGTGTGTGTGAGAGTGTGTGTGTGAGTGTGTGTGTG
>PVJL010021518.1:0-10476 GCA_004026885.1 Lyroderma lyra
TCCTTATACTTAATTAAAAACATTACCTCAAATCTCAACATTAGTAAAAAAAAAATCATTTTAAATTTTCATTCTAATCTCACAATTAATTCTTATCCTACACTAACATAAGCATCATCACAAAATGAGTTCTGAACCTAAACTCATTCTAACCATTTCCTCACTTGAAGCTTATTCAAAACATAATCCTAAGTGTAACATGGCCCCTAAATGGAAACACAAATCTAACCCCACTCTCATACCAAACTCAAAACCTCACCTTAAACTTAACTGAAAATATAACCATTGATATATAACTTTAAACCAAACCCTAACTACAGCCCTTATGCTAAACCTAACTTTATCCCCAATTCAGAGCCAATCGCTGCCTCAAAACTTACCGTAAAACACTACTTCTTACCAACATCTCAATTGAACCATGAATAAAACAAAAAGACCTAAACTTAAACACAAAATATAACCTTAAACACAATGGGAACTTTTGTTCTACTGCAAACACAAATAAAAAAAACCAAACCTAACCTTATCTTTAACCCATAGCCTAACTCAAAATCTAAACCATAACATCTACCTAAAGCTAAAGCTAGGCTTACCTACAGCCCCTATCTTGGTCTTAAACCTACACCACCCATAATTAAATACTAAAAAAAAACCTCAAACCTAACTCTAACCCTAAACCTAACCCTAAATATTATGCTAACCATAGCTAGTTACCTGAACCTAACATGGTTTCTAACCTCATCACAAACTAAGCACATACCTAAACCTACCCATTACATAACCTGTGCTTTCCCTTAAACCAAATTCTAGAAAAAACACTAAGCCTAATCATAACAGTAATTGAGAGTGAAACAAGAACTTCAAAAGTCAATATAACCCTAATCTTAACCCTAATTCTAATGACCAACTGAACGCTAACCCTAACCTTAGTTATAACTCTGACTCTAACTGATACCACCCACCTAAAAAGAGCAATAACCCTAAAGATCAGTCCAAAAAATACCCTAATTTGTATGTTAATCCTATCCTCAACTCTGAGAAGAAACTTAACACAAGGGTTGAGGGAAATATACTCTGACAAACACAAGATGTTAAAAGAAATTGAAGTTTTCTTTTGCTTTGCAAAAGCTTTTGAGTTTGATATAGTCCCATTCATTTATTTTTGCTTATACTTCCCTTTCCTTTGAGGAGCGGTTCATGTAGTCTTCCTTGAGTCCTAGATCTATAAGTTTAGTACCAATGTCTTCTTCTATACAGTGTATTGTTACAGGTCTTTCATGAAGGTGTTTAATCTATTTTGAGTTAATTTTTGATGGAATATTACTCAGCTATTAGAAAAGATGAAATATTGTCATTTGCAATAACACGCATGGACATGGAGATCATCTTGCTTAGGGAAATAAGCCACAGAGAAAAGTCAAAGAACTGTATGACTTCACTCATATGTGGGATATAAAACTGAAAGCAAAGAAAAAACGACATGAACAAACAACCCATGGAAAGAATCAACAATTTAATGATTATTTGGGGACCAGTGGCTTAGGGACGGGAGAAAAGGGAGGGGATGGGAGAGGATGTGGAGAAGCTAAATATAAGGTGATGTAAAGAGACGTCGCATTAGGTGGTGAACTGATCATACATCAAGTTGACAATACACAGTAGAATTGTATGCCTGAAACCTATGAAATCCTTGCTAACAGAAATCACACCAGTAAGTCTATCAATAAAAATGAACAGAAATGAATGAATAAATAAATAAATAAATGCTGAAAAAAAAGTAATTAAAGAAGGCTCAAGGAAATGCAGTGATTTGATATTCATAAATGGGATGAATGTATTTCATTGAAATTGTCATGTTACACAAAGCAATGAATAATTTATTGCCATCCCCATCAAAATTCCAATGACAGTTTTTTGAAAAATTTCAAGAAAAACATCAACAGATTTGTATGGAATCTAAAGAGACCCGAAATAACCACAGGTTTCCAAAGGAAAAAAAAACAATAATGTTGAAGGATTCACACTCTTTTACTTCAATCTATAACACACAATGACAATAATATAAGCAGCAGGGTATTGGGAGAAATATAGGCACACACAAACCAATGAAGAAAAACTGAAATCCCACATATATATGTAAAGATTGTTTTCTATGGAAGGCCAAAATTATAACATGAAGCAAAGAATCCATTTTCCATAAAAGGTGCTAGGGCATAGAGAATATCACATGCAAAAGAATGAAACTAGACTGACAGTTTTCAACATATACCAAAATTAACTAAAACTGGACCAAACACCTAAACATGCTACCAATAATGATAAATTGCATGGAAGAAAGCGTAGGTCCCGAACCTGTACACCTTGCTTCAGAAACAGTTTGATGAATGTTACTTCAAAGGCAAGGGAAGTAAAAGTCAAAAGAATTGAATGGGACTGTACCCAACGTAAAAGCTTCTGCACAGCCAAAGAAACCATCAAGAAACAAAAAGGCTACCGACAGAGTGGGAGAAGACATTTTCAAGCAATGACTGAAAGGGGGTTAAATCCTAAACTATATAAAGAACTCCTAGAACTCAACAACAGACAAACAAACAATCCCATGAACACATGGGCACAGGACTTGGACAGACACTTTCCCCAAGAAGACAAATTTATCAAACACCCAAGAGATACATAACAAATGTTTAAGTACACTGGCTATTAGAGAAATGCCATGAACTACCACTTCATACCTGTTATTAATGGAAAGGCTATGATCCACAGGACAAGTAATAACCACTGTTGGAGAGGCTGTGGGAATAAAGAACTCTCATATGCTGCAGGTGGTCATGTCAATTGGCAGCAACGATGGAAAACAGTACAGAGGTTCCTCACAATGTTAAGAATAAATATAGCATAAAACTAAGCAATCCCTTGTCTTGGTATCCAACCTCAAAATCTGAAAACATGTACTCATAGAGATATACGTACCCCTGTGTTCCTTGCAGTACAAGTTATGGTTGTCAAGACATATCAACAACCAACATGTTCTTCAACAATTGATTGGATGCAGGAGATGTGGTACAAACACCCAGTGAAACACTACTCACCCAGAAATAAAGATGAAACACTGCTGATTGTGACAACATGGATGGGTCTGGAAATTACCATGCTAAGGGAAATAAATCAAATAGAAATATCTCGGAACCATAGAACTACACTTATACTTGGGATGTAAAAATGAAAGCAACAAAAAAAACAAAAAAACTCATAAATACAGACAACACATTAGTGGTTGCAAGAAAGTAAGGAAAAAGAGAGGTGGTAGAAGAGGAAAGGTGTGGGTCAAATATAGGGGGAAGGAAGAAGTGACTCTGGGTGCTGAACGCACAATGCAATATATGAATATGAATTATGTATTATAGAAATGCACACTGGAAATGTAATCTTATTAATCAATGTCACTGTCATTAATTTAATACATATTTAAAAAACCCAAACCATAAACCTGGCCTAAATTACAAAGAAACCCCAAACCTAATCCAACACCAAAACCAAACCTAATTTAAAACAGAAACCTTAGCTTTGCGATAAATTGAACCCTAACTCTAAATCTCATAATATGCTCAGGAAATAATCTTAAACTGAAATCTAACGCTAAACCGAGCCCTAGTGGAAAACCTGAGCCTTCCTATAACACTATGCCTGAAAGTAACCCCTACTCGCTTTTACTGGAAACCCAACCTCAACTCAAATGGAAAACCAACCCTGACCTCCAAGCTAAATCTCACCATAATCCTAAAAACCGAATCATTAACTGAAATCTGCACTGCATCATTAAACCGGCCCTTCTTCTACCCTATCTTAAAACCTAACTCCAACCTCAAAGTTAACTCGAAGCCTACGTATATAACCACCCCTAATCATTAACTCACCCAAACCCTAACCAAAGGATATGCCTAACGAAAAACCTAACTCTATCCTCAAACTTTACCTCCTTCTATCAATAGCCCATCTACCCAGAGTTCTCTTTTCAATGTTCTTAATACCATAACCTCAAAGCTTCTTCTAACCCAATCCAAACCCTTGCCCTGAACCTAACCTGAAACCTAACACATAGCCTAACTCAAAGATGTATCCTCACATTAATCATAACCACAATATTACACATACCTCTCACCCCCAACTTTACATACCCTGAATAATAACAATTTTAACAAAACCTCTAACCTCAAAGCTAACTCTAATGTTAACATCAAAGCTGAAGCTGCGCAGAATCTCATCCTTAACACAAGTCCTAAACTTACCTCTAAACCTCTCCCAGGGTCACAGCTCTCCTGTGCATCGCATTATGGAACTCACAATCATGACAGTTCTATTGTCTCCTGATTGGCTCTGGGGCCGCAAGACATCATAGCCCTTGATACAGCCTCGGGGCCCCGAGTGGCTGGCCCTGCAACTGTGACTTCGCGAATAGCCAATTTTCTGATTATAAGTCCCTGGCGCCTTCCACTTTCCATCACGGAGGTTGGGTGTTCCATGCAAGGGCTGTCCGCCTCCATCAGCCTGGAATCCGGCGGTCCAAGGGCGCTCCTGTTGGCACCAAAGCGCTGCTCCAAGCCTCTGCTCTCACCACGGTTCTGAGGTTTTCAATGGATACTTTTGATGCATCACTTCAATCTTATTTCAAAGCATTGCTTGATCCCAGATAAATCAGATTAAAAGGGTGGTTTGTTCTGGTCAATTACGTACGTACTTTTGTCTGTTTTACCCTATACATAGTGGATGTGTGGGTGGGACAATAATACATGATGAACAGGCAGCCCTTCTCTTGCTGAGGAATTTTAGGTGTGTATAACATGAACTCAACTTACTGTCTCTCTGTATGCTCTGTGAGATAGGTGAGCCTATATTTAGCAGAGGCATTACCTTCTTTAACTGTATTCACACCACTGAAACGTTTTCCTAAGTAAGGAAGGGAGGCGGCAAGGGGTGGGGACAGCAAGCAAACAATGCACTTTGATTATGTCTTACAAATGACTGTTCAAAATGCTAGAGTGATTATGCGTGAATGACTTCGGGAATATTTAAAATTGAGGCCTCTGGTATTTTTTTTATTTATGATTTGTATTCTACTCAGAATTATAGTAAGTATTTCAGAAATACTATTACACAACTAAAATACAGAATGGAAACTTGAGATAATGGGAAAAAGAGATTCATGCGCATTATTATGCGTTTCATAGGTGATTGTCCTTTGTGGTCAGGGAGGAAGGAAGAAAGTGGCTGGCATTTGTGTTTGGTGTCTTGATGGGAAGTCATCCTCTCAATCCTGATCTGATAACTGTAAAGAGATTTGAGAGTTGAAAACCTTTCTTGAAAAACTGAGAGAAACCTGAGTAGTGAGATCTATGATGAGCATTTGAATGGACTATGTGAGTTCAGGTCCCATTGCTGCTTCTAGGTAAATGGAAAGTTGAAAACCACTTTTGATGATCTCAAATGCCAATGTGGTAGCAAAAATTAAAAAAAAAAGGAATAAGTATTAAAACTATCCCAAACACAATACCTAACTCGATGATGAACCAAATACTAAACTTAGTCATAAGTGAACCATAAACCCAAATCTTACCCTAAGTTTCAAAGGAACTAATAATGGAATCTTAACCTTATCCCTAGCCCAAATTCTAACCCTACACCTGGCCTTTTCTCTAACATTAACCATGAACTCTACCCCAATTTACACCCTTACCCTGGAGTCAAAGCAAACCCTAACCCTAAACATAAAACAAAATCTATTTGGAACATGAACCATGAACATAACCAAAATCCCTAAGCGTAATCCTACACCTTACCCTGGGCGTCAACATCATCTTGGCCCTCACCCTAACTAGCACCTGATCGTAAACTTAACCTCACAACTAACCTTATCTGTAATTACAATCCTAACTGAAAATTTCACACTTAACCTAAACTTAAGCTTAACGGGAATCCTAAACCTAAATATACACCTGAAACTTAAAATTAATTTTAACACAAAATCGAACTTCAAACCTCACTAACCCTCATCCTAACCTTTCACTACATCGTGCATCAACCATAACCCCAGCATATAACCTAAAAAGAACACTAAACCTAATCCCAATTTCACAGTATACCAGAAAACAATGTTAAGCCGAATCTTAACAGTAACCTTAAATTTAATCACAACCTCAACCCAAACTTTAAATGGAAACATAACAAGAACCCTATCCATAACACTAATCATAAACTCAGCCTTACCCCTAAACGTAGAATGTAAAATGAACCTAACACTATCCTTATAATTAATTAAAAACATAATTTCAATCCTAAGCCTTAGTCAAAAAAATTTCATTTTAAATTTTCATCCTAATCTCACAATTTATTCTTAACCTACACTAACACTAACCATCATCACAAAATCTGTTCTGAACCTAAACTCATTCTAACATTTACCTAACTTGAAGTTTACTTTAAACGTAATCTTAAGTGTAATCTGGCACCTAAATGGAAACACAAATCTAACCCCACTCTCATACCAAACTCAAAACCTCAACTTAAACTTAACTTAAACCATAACTTTTAATATATAACAGTAAACCTAACCCTAACCACAGACCTTACTCTAACCCTAACTTTTTCCACAATTCAGGGCCACTCCCTGCCTCAAAGATTACCATAAAACACTACTTCTTACCAACCTCTCAACTGAACCATGAATAAAACAAAAAGACCTAAACATAAACACAAAATCTAACCCTAAACAGAATTGGACTTTTTATTCTACTGCTAACCCTAATAATAAAATCAAACCTAACCTTATTTTTAACACTTAGTCTAACTCGAAATCTAAATCATAACATCTACGTAAAGCTAAAGTTAGGCATTCCTATAGCCCCTATCTTGGTCTTGAACCTACACCACCATTAATTAAAAATAAAAAAATAAACTCAAACCTAACTATAACCCTAAACCTAACCCTAAATATTATGCTAACCACAGCTAATTACCTGAATCTAACTTGGTTACTAACCTCTTCAGTAACTAAGAACATACCATAAATCTACCCATTACATAACCCGTGCTTTCCCTTAAACCAAATACTAGAAATAACACTAAGCCTAATTATAACAGTAATTAAAATTGAAACCTGAACTTCAAAAGTCAATATAACACTAACATAAACCCTACTTCTAATGACCAACTTAACGCTAAACCTAAACTTAGTTATAACTCTGACTCTAACTGATACCACCCACCTAAAAAGACCAATAACCCTAAAGATCAGTCCAACACATACCCTAATTTGTATGTTAACCCTAACCTCAACGCTGAGAAGAAACTTAACACAGGGATTGAGGGACCTATACTCGGACAAACACAAGATGTTAAAAGAAATTGAAGATTTCTTTTGCTTTGCAAAAGCTTTTGAGTTTGATATAGTCCCATTCATTTATTTTTGGTTATACTTCCCTTGCCTTTGAGGACCGGTTCATGAAGCCTTCCTTGAGTCCTAGGTCTATAAGTTAAATACCAACGTATTCTTCTATACAGTTTATTTTTACAGGTCTTCTATGAAGGTCTTTAATCTATTTTGAGTTAATTTTTGATGGCATATTACTCAGCTATAAGAAAAAATATAATATTTTCATTTGCAACAACACGGATGGATCTAGAGATCATCATGCTTATGTAAATAAGCCACACAGAAAAATCAAAGAACTGTATGACTTCACTCATATGTGGAATATAAAACTGAAAGCAAAGAAAAAACGAAATGAACAAACACATAACCCATGGACACAGTCTATAATTTAATGATCATTTGGGGATGAGTGGGTTAGGGAGGGGGGAAAGGGAGGGGCTGGGAGAGGAGGGGGCGAAGCTAAATATAAGGTGATGTAAAGAGACGTCGCATTAGGTGGTGAACTGATTATACATCAAGTTGACAATGCACAGTAGAATTGCATGCCTGAAACCTATGAAATCCTTGCTAACAATTGTCACACCAATAAGACTATCATTAAAAGTGAATAGAAATAAATAAATAAATGAAGAAAGAAAGAAAGATAGAAATGCTGAATAAAGAAACATAAATTGAAGAAGGCACAAGGAAATGCAGAGATTATATGTTCATAAATGGGATGAATGAACCTCACTGAAATGGTCATGTTACAGAAAGAAATGAACACATTTAATGCCATCCCCATCAAAAATCCAATGACAGTTTTACAAAAAATTTCAAGAAAATCATCAACAGATTTGTATGGAATCTAAAGAGACCCCAAATAACTCCAGGCATGTGAAGGAAGAAAACTATAATGGTGAAGGTTTCACACTCTTTGATTTCAATCTATAAAACTCAATGACAATAATATAAGCAGCAGGGTATTGGCAGAAATATAGGCACACACACACCAATGAAGAAAAACTGAAAATCCAGAAGTAATCCCACATATATATGTGAAGATTGTTTTTTATGAAAAGCCAAAAATATAACATCAAGCAAAGAATCCATTTACCATAAACGGTGCTAGGGCATAGAGAATATCACATGCAAAAGAATGAAACTACACTGACAGTTTTCAACATATACCAAAATTAAATAAAACTGGACCAAAGACCTAAACATGTTACCAATAATGATAAATTGCATAGAAGAAAATGTAGATCCCAAACCTGTAGACCTTGCTTCAGAAAGAATTTGATGAATGTTATCTCAAACGCAAGGGAAGTAAAAGTCAAAAGAACTGAATGGGACTGTACCCAACGTAAAATATTCTGCACAGCCAAAGAAACCATCAAGAAACAAAAAGGTTACCGACAGAGTGGGAGAAGATATTTACAAGAAATGACTGAAAGGGGGTTAAAACCTAAACTATATAAAGATCTCCTAGAACTCAACAACAGACAAACAAACAATCCCATGAACACATGGGCACAGGACTTGGACAGACACTTTCCCAAGAAGACAGATTAATGAAACACCCAAGAGATACATACAAAATGTTTAAGTACACTGGCTCTTAGTGAAATGCCATGAACTACCACGTAATACCTGTTATTAATAGAAAGGCTATGATCCACAAGACAGGTAATAACGAGTGTTGGAGAGGCTGTGGGAATAAAGAACTCTCATATGCTGCAGGTGGGCATGCCAATTGGCAGCAACGATGCAAAACAGTACAGAGGTTCCCCAGAATGTTAAGGATAAATATACCATACAACCAAGCAATCCCTTCTCTGGGTATCCACCCTCCAAATCTGAAAACATGTACTTATAGAGACATACGTACCCCTGTGTTCATTGCAGTGCAAGCTATGGTGGTCAAGACATATCAACAACCAACATGTTCTTCAACAATTGGTTGGATGCAGGAGATGTGGTACAAATACCCAGTGAAACACTACTCGCCCAGAAATAAAGATGAAACACTGCTGATTGTGACAACATGGATGGGTCTGGAGTCTACCATGCTAAGGGAAATAAATCAAATAGAAATAGCTCGGAACCATAGAACTTCACTCATACTTGGGATGTAAAAATGAAAGCAACTAAGACAAATCCAAAAACTCATAAATATAGACAACACATTAGTTGTTGCAAGAAAGTGAGGAAAAAGAGAGGTGGTAGAAGAGGAAACGGGTGGATCAAATATAGGTGGAAGGAAAAAGTGACTCTGGGTGCTGAACGCACAATGCAATATATGAATATGATTTATGTATTTTAGAAATGCACACCGGAAATGTAATGTTACTAATCAATGTCAATATAATTAATTTAATATATAAATAAAAAAGCCAAAGCATAAACCTGGCCTAAATAAGAAAGAAACCCCAAACCTAATCCAACACCAACTCCTAACCTAATTTAAAACAGAATCCTCAGCTTTACTATAAACTGAACCCAACTGTACATCTCATAATATACTCAAGAAATAATCCTAAAGTGAAATCTAATGCTAAGCCGAGCCGTAGTGGAAAATTTGAACCTTCGTATAACACTGTCCCTGAAACTAACCCCTACTCGCTTTTACTGGAAACCCAACCCCAACTCGAATGGAAAACCAACCCTGACCTCCAAGCTAACTCTCACCCTAATCCTAAAAACCGAATCATAAACTGAAATCTGCACCGCATCATTTAACCGGCCCATCTCCTACCCTATCTTAAAACCTAACTCCATCCTCAAAGGTAACTGGAAGCCTAAGTATATAACTACCCCTAATCATTAACTCACACAAACCCTAACACAAAATATATGCATAACAAAAAACCTAACTTTATCCTCAAACTTTACCTCACTCTATCTATAGCCCTTCTACTCAGAGTTCTCATTTCAATGTTCTTAATACCATAACCTCAAAGCTTCTTCTAACCCAATCCAAAATCTAGCCCTGAACCTAACATGAAACCTATCAAATAGCCGAACTCAAAGATGGATCCTTACACTAACCATAACCACAAGAGTACACA
>PVJL010021519.1:0-10475 GCA_004026885.1 Lyroderma lyra
TTCAGTCTGCTAATGTCACTGTCACAGACTTCTCAGATTGCATTTGTGAAGATTAAGCGAGGGGCTAAATGTCACTAACCGATCTTCAGTGATAAGAAAGCTGCTAAGGGGCTGCATGAGAGCCAGTATAGTCCTCTAAGGAGGCACTCCTTTTTGAACTACCCTATGTTTCCGTGTATAAGACACCCCCTACTTTTCTAATGCAACATTAAGAAACCCTCTCAACCTGTTACTCCCATGTAATAGAAAACCCTCAATTTTTGGTCTAACAATTGTAAACAAAAATATCATCTTATACACGGAAAAATACGGTAAGTTGAGTCAGTTGGTAGCCAACTCAGAAACTCTTCTCCAGCAGAATCTGCCAGAGTGGCTCAGAAGTGAAATATATTTATCTTTGTTTTAAATGGTCTGATCCTTTATAGACGCCTACAGGTTTGAAGGAGAATCTTATGTTCCTGAGGCTTTGGGAAGAAAGGATTTAAGCCTTCTAATATTGGCTTAATTCTGTTAAAGAAAACGCAGGTAAAAATGGAAGGCTGGAGAATGATTTGTTTGTTTGTTTGTTTTGTACAGATAAAAATGTAACAATTCAGCCTTTTTCTAAATTCACAGGATTTTTAACTTATGTATTTGATAATATTTTACAACTATGGTTGGTCATTTTTCTGGTCATTTGGCAAAGTTATTTGGTATCTACCATGTATATAGAGAGCTTTATTAGGTATGATGTACCTAAACATGTTTTTGCTAAAATACATTATGGTCAATCACACCAACCCTGCATATATAGAATTCATTTTTTTCCAAAGAAATAAGTTTTGTTAATTTTTTTGGTTTAGTATGTTGAAATAAACTGCACCATATCAGAGCTACATAATTTGTCTATGTCCTTTTTGGGTAAGAGTATTTCTTTATAACTGCAGGGGCTACCCTAATCAAGACATGGATATACGAGGGCTGTCTGGAAAGTATCCAGCCATGTAATATGAAAACTAGAGGCATTTATGGCTGGATTTTTTCTGGACAGCCCTTGTATTTTCTACTTATGCACACAGATAAATCCATGTTGGTATTACTTTGTTGAACTATTCCTCCACACACACTATTCTGACCTAAATGGGATCCCCCAGTTCTCTGATTCTCCTCTCCCAGTCCATGAGCCTTTTCTCATATTTCTTTGTACCCTGCTGAGATTCCAGACCATCGTATTACTACTCGTAATGTTCTTTCTCTGTACCCTGAACTCTGTTTCTCATCTGCATTTCTACCATACATAGAAAAATCAAGGAAAATTTCCTACCCTGTTACGAATACAACAATCTAGCTTTTTTCTATTTGCATCCCAGCAGCCAAAAACTGCTAGAAAAACAGTCATACTAGGCAATGGATCTACTATAAATTCATGATTACCCATTGTCTGTCCATTCGGGCTGTTATAAAAAACTAGCATAGACTGGGTGACTTAAATAAGACGTTTACTTCTCACAGTTCTATAGGTTGGGAAGTCCAAGATTAAGGTGCTGACAGATTTGGTGATACCTTTATTATCTGCTTTTTTGTTGTGGACTGTGGACACACCAGAGATATTGTCAGAATCAGTAGAAAAAATAGATAATATTGGAGTCCTAAATCTAGAGCCTAAGAAGTTGGCAATAGAATTCAAGACACAGATTTTTATGCATGATTTCTATTCTGTTGAGTCATGACAATCACAGAATGATTAAGGAGAATATTTGTTTTTCCCTCCCTTATTCTGGGAATAACAGCCACTTAATTCTGGAAGCTACTGCTCCCACTCCCACCATGTGGTTCATACAGGGCTGCTGATACCAATACAAAGGCCATCTGTGTGGGCGCAGGATTAGGCATGGGATCCACGCAGGGCTGAGGACCCTACCTAGTGGTTTTGTAACTGAAACTAAAGGAAGAGGATCACCGTTATTCTAATGACAAAGCTACAGAAGGAGTCCTAGTTCTAACTTTCCGGAGGCTCAACTGAACCCCGATTCTTTGTAACCTTTCATTATCAAGGTAATAAATGCCTACTTTGTGCCTAAGATAAGTCAAGTTAGGTTTCTTGATTTGAAGCCCTAGTTAAACAGAAATTTAAAAAACAAACAAACAAAAAATGAACCATGGTGTTCATTTGTGTATCAATCAAAGAGCTGAGAGTGCAGAGTTTGCATCTTGGATGGCCACTGGGAGCCAGGTGTTTAAGTCCTTAGTGAAAGAGGAGTACTGTCTGCGGGACGAGTGAGTAGAAAAGGGAAGTACATCGGAGGTGTGAGTCGCAGAAAAGCAGAGTTGTTACAAAAGAATGTGGCATCCGTGGTCTGCATTGTCATCCTGCAGTGAAAGAGCAGCTGTCCTTGTTTTACGAACCTTTCTAGGTGAATTACACACCCGGCCTTTCTGTACCCCGTGCCTACTCCCACAACCACATCTGCCCTCTGTTAGCATATTTGCACATCAGAGGAAACGAGAGCATCCTGCAGTTAGTTGTGTAAGTGTCAAGGAGTGTGATCTTGATATTCCCTCATCATTAATGATGGTGTCCAAATTCTGAGAGTAAAAATGTGTGCTTTAATGTATCTTGAAAATTTAATTCCCAGAAAAATCATAAACTTGTACATACTTCAGAGTTTAATAAGGTGATTTTGTAATCATGTCATCTGAATCATTTCATTGGCTCACTAATTTTATGAGGAATTGCAGTGTCATAATAATATTGCTAAGGGACCTGAGGCTCAGTTTACTTGCTCAAGACCACACACCTAGTAAAAGTTAAATGCAAGACTCCAACCCAGGTGTCATGGCTTTAAATCATATTGTCTTTTCACTGAGTGCACCCACATTTTTATCCCCACTGCCACTTAATTGGTATTCAAAAGGACTTAGTGGAATATGGTCCCCTTGACCTAGACTCTTGCCCTCACAGACTCCATCAGCAAGTGCCAATTTAGGGCTTTATTTGTCCGTATTGGGTCCTGCCTCACAGCTTGCTGGGAATTGTGTTTGAGCATCATTTCATGGAGTGGGTGGAGAGGGCTTACCTGCTGAGGCCTGGCTGGAGTTATAGTAATGTTTGGAAACACTAGAACTGCAAGGGCACTTGACACTTGTTTGCTAACACATATTTGGGAAATGAATCTTCAAAAGTAATTCTTTAAGCAAAAAAGTAATTTACTTTTAAAGTGTTAGGTAATGTAATAGTACAGATGGAACTCACAATGGCATATCCTGACAGTGGTTGCATATAACAAACTTTGGAAAACTTCAACCATGTCTGTACTGTTAAAGAGCTGCCCAGGTTGGAAGTTCCCAGGAAGTCCTGCCCAGAACTCAGGGTAATAAAGTGGTGGCAACTAAAGATATGCTTGCTTTAATGCGCTTAAATTCCAGACCCTAGGTAGTGCCTGCCTATAGTTCCTTCCATCTGTTGGTTTGGGCCTCTAGGTTAGGAGCCTAAAATCTCAGAGCACTTGGACTGTCCTTCACACAGTTCTTGAAGAGACAGTTTATGTCACTGAAGGCACCATCCAGATACACTCAGCCTTTTCATCTCTTAAGGAAATAGATGAGTAAAAATCTCTTCCAAGCCCATCAGCTGTGTATGATACAAGTTATCACCTACTCTCTTCCAGGGACTCAACTTTGTCAATGAGCCACAAGAGTTTGACATATTTTTCCCCTCCAAATTCCTGCCCCGCCCCACCCCTGCTCCTGTCTTCTTGACTGGCTAGTCCCTACCTGTCCTTTGGGTAGGTCCCTTTCTCTGTGTGCTCACAGCTCTCTATGCTCTATATTTGGCACATAATGTATTAAAATGATAATTGAGCTACTTTCAGGTGACAACAGTACTCTTAAGTTTGTATTGTCCATGTGACACGGGGTTGCTCAGTAAGTATTTCCTGAATGAATGACTGAATGGCAGTCACAATTAGTCAAACCATGAAGCCTTGTGTCATGTAATCAGAACAAGCTGGTAGCCAGAAACCGTCATTTACAGAGCACGTGTGACCCACATGCTTTATTATGTCATCTCATTTAATGCTCTTAACAATCCTGCGGGGAAGGTATTTTTTCCTCTTCGCAATTATTTAATGAGTGTATCCTAAGTGCCGGGCACTGTGCTAGGTGCTGGAGATCAAACCATGAACCAATATGACATCTACTTTATGGGGCACCGTGGGCCAGACACATACTAAACAAAGTAAAGAAAACGTTATTTCCTCCATTTTTGAGATAACTTTCAGAGCGCGTCTGCTCCCAGTGTACTTGCTTAAAGTGCTGCAGCTAGAACTGCAATTCTCTTGCAGTTCTGCTTGATGGCAAAGCTCATGCTTTCCCCCCAGACCCTCTGGTCAGGACATTGCTGATGGGCATGAAGCCCAGGCCCCAGGGGCAGGGGCCCCAACCTGCCTCACAGGGCTTCAGGCTCCAGGAGAGAAGGCCAGGGAGGTGACTGTTCCACCCTGCTAGCAGCTGGCAGGTGGTCCTGCTGCTATCGGTGGGTTATTTGGTGCGCAAGGCTGATGGGAGAATATGGCCCAACTAATTTCATCTAATTCTACAAGGGGGAAGAAGAGCTTCAGCGTTTTGCCAGCTGCTGCCAATGCAGATCCCAGCATTGCCACCCGCATGTGTCCTGCTTGGAGCTGGAGAAAGCCAAAGGAGGCTGCTGTGACCCCTGCCTTTCCCGAGGGGCCGGGTGAAGCAGAGAGGCTGGGGTGGGCGTGGAGGACAAGTCCCCTTCTGTTCCCTGCAGGCCAGGACTGTGGGCTGGCCGCGCCCTGGGACCCCTGCTTCTGGCCTTGGGCTTCCTGTGGGTGGAAGTTGCTCCGAAGATTGCGGGAGTCTCATCTCCTGACTTCCGCGTGGTGGAGCCCGTGAGCCGCTGGTCTTTGAGAGGCTTCACCGCGGGTACTGAAGAGGTGGCTTTGAAAGAAGGAAGATTGTTCCAGGGGAGCCTGGGCTGCTTGGCAGGAGCGAGACCTCCGAACACATGGGAGATACTCATGCTCAACTCTGGCCCGTGAGAAAAGGCAAGCTGCCAGCAGGACCCCTTGGGCGAATGGCACCCCCGGCTGCCTGTATAGAGATGAAAGTCTAGGGGACAGGGCCACAGGGAAGCCCTGCCTTTTGGTACCAACAGAGGGAAAGAAAGCCTCTTGCCAAAGATAAATACTGAGCAGTTATGAAACAACTTACGCCGCTCATCCTCATGGGGTATCTGGAGGCCTGGACTAGTCACAGTCACCTGTGAAGTTGGTACAATAGACTGTTAGTTAACTGGCACCCACAGGGGTTGGTAGATGCCGGAGAAGTGTACACAGACTCTCAGTTAACTGGCACCCATGTCAGATAAATGTAGTATTCCTTTGGTTTTTGTGCCTGTTGCTTGAGAGTGCTGGTGGTTCAAATCTTGGTTCTGCTATTTACTGGTTTGTCAAGTAATTATCTGTGGCAGTGTGAAGAACAATAACATGGACTTCCTGTGTTGTATAACTATGCAGAATACTTAAAACTGCACCCAGCCCATTAGAAGCACTCAGCGACTGAAGCTATTATCTCAAAACTTCTGTCTAGCTCAGAAATTCCAACTCTATGCCTGGCACATACCCACTAGCTTGGAGAGACCTGAAAGTCAGTAGTTTCTCTATGGCTAAGCTAAGGGCTCTTGCTTTGTCACCATGAACAATTTCATCATTGTATAGTTTCATTTTCACCTTACAGACAGGTCACTCAATTTTTTTGCATAAATTTCTAAATGGTCTTAGTAGCTACCATTTTAGTTGGCTACGAAATATATTCTTATGTTTCCTTAACAAGTAAGATAGCTTTACTCTGCCTACAGCATTAGGAGCAAGTGAAATTCAGTTCACCTTAACTGTCTGTGACGGCTTAGCATTCCTTGTTGCTGTTATCCTGAATGTTCCCTTTTAAGGCTAATGAACAAAACATGAGCCCGAATAGTGAATAATTCCCATTTTTTTCCTCAAGTAGCCAAGATGAGTAGCTTTAGTATATTACTGCTTGAAGAACTCTCAGTCCTGGTGGATCTCATCCTGCTATTCCTGTCCCTGGATTGAGAGCTTGAGGGTGAAGACATGCTGCTCCTCTGCCTTTAAAGCCCCTCTTTGCTCTGGGGTGCAGATAGGTTATCATTTGCAGTAGGGAGCTCAGTTTAAGTGGAGGCCTTAGACTGGGATTCAGGCATGGCTGGGTATATTGAGGAAACTGTGTAGTGGCTCACCTGACATTTCTTTGAACAAGATCTTCTGGGAGAGACTCAACCCTGCAGAAGGAAAAGACAGATCTGATGGGTTTGACTCAGTGATGGGACGGGCTGGGGCAGAGATTCTAACTGTGGCACGGAGGCCATTACATAAAGCTTCCCAGGTGAAACAAGGGTGAAAGAAGACCTTGAAATTGTAGTTTCCCAGCACCTTGCCCATGCTGGGATACAGATCACACTGGGGGCAACACAGGCCAGCTTGTAATAGGCTTTGTGCCTGGCAGGGCATCATAACGCAGGCGTGCTTGATTGTTCCAAAGTCTTGCCATTATAAACATAGGTGGTGAACACACATATATACACTTAGACATATACAACTTTATGCATATTTATGATTTTCCCCTGGGATAAATTGGGTCAGAGGAATGCAGAATTCTGAAGTTGCCTCGCTACTTTTTTAAACTGTATATGGAAGTAAAATATGCATATACAGCCAGCCCTGTTTGTTTGTTTTACATTATAGAGATGCTTATATACAAAACTTTTTTTTTTTTTACTAAAACTGTAGATACATTTAAAAATCCTTTTCTTTGACATTTTTGTTTTCATTTTTATTTTGGGCCACACTTCTATTATCCCTGTGGCAGATACTCTTAGCTATCTACTCCAAAGCCATTCCCAGTCCTCGCCTACGTCCCATGATGGAAGTTGGGGAAGCCACGTACTTGCTTTCCCAGACTCCTTTGTAGCTATAAGTGGTTAAGTGGCCCAATTTGGCTAATGAAACATCAGAGAAAGACTGTTGGAGGCTTATGGAGAGGCTTGTGAAAAGAAAATCTCTGCCAGGAATACCCCTTTGTGCCCTGCCTTCAAACTACTGTGTGAGGATATAATCTTGGAACGGTGGCAGCCATCTTGTGATCATGAGGTAACGAGCATGAGGAAGCACACAAAAGCCAAATACTGATGATGGAAGAGGGAAAAGGCGAAATGCCTGGGTGTTGTAGATATAGATACATGGCTGGACCAGCCTTGGAAACTCCTACTTCCCATTTTCTGTTCTGTGAGGCAATAAGTCCCAAGATTACCTAAGTCATTTTACTCATGGCTTGTATTACTTATAACAAGTGCTTCTTAATGAAAACAACCTCCCCGCCTTTCCGCGCCCCCCAACATTTCAAAAGGAGATCATTATCCTTTCCTTCTCATCCTGCATCCCTGAACCATGAGGTGGTTTCGGCACTCTCACACGGATTACATTCTTTGTGCAACATTCAAAAATATCAGCAGTGCTGGCATCCTTCGCAAACATTCCTTCCCACTCAGCCCTAGTTCAGCCTGGCTCTTCCAGGTTTTGGTAGAGGACACACGGTGGCCCTTCCTCACGGCTTCACTCTGCGGCCCCCCACCCCCACCCCACCTTGAGGCAAAGTCTGAGAAGAAGGCACCCCTGAGCTCTGCTATTGGGCAGCCCGGACTGCTTCTCCCATCAGGACTGCACCCCAGCGCCCTTCCTTCCTGTGGAGGGGTCGGAGTGGAGGGGGTGGGGGGTGGGGGGGGTGGATCTCTGCGTTACTGCCTTTTAGCTGAGACCAAGTTAGAAATACTTAATGTTAAAAGCAGAACCTTTGTCCTGAAAATAGTACATTAAGTGCTCCTGCCTGGAATACAAAAGAACTCAGCGACTCCCTCCGAGTCAGAGACAGCGGGAATGGTTTTCCCTTCTGCAGGTATGTTTGGGCTGAGTGAGCTGTTTGATTGCATTACTCCCGAATGGCGGGCTTCCTGCTGTGACTTAGCTAATATTCAACTGTCCTGTGACAGGAATAAGTTACAGGGCTTATTCCATCATGCAGCGCACACCTTTCACAATCAGCCCAGTGGCAGACTGGGGGGGAGGGGGGCTCATGCTGAGGTGGGAAGGGGCAGGCAGGTAAGGAATGCCCCCTGCTTGGTTTAGAGCTCGGTAAGTAAGGAGAGAGGGGAAGGAGGGGGGGAGACGTCCATGTGAAGGCGTCGCAGGCGGCCTGGGCAGAGACCCAGGTTGCCAGTGCGTGCTGAGGTGAAGAGAGAACTAGGCTGGGAGTCGGAGAGCACTAAAGTGGAAGGATGAAATACTTTATCCAGACAAGAAAAGTCACTCTGTCATGTACTAGCCATGTGACCTTGGGTGATTGCTTAAAGCCCTCTGAGCTGTGGTTTTCCTGCCCAGATAATGGGGGTGCATATTGCTTTACAGAAGTTGCAGTAATATAAGAGGAACCCGAATCTGAGATGGGTTTAGAAAGGGAAAGCTGCTGAAGAGAGAGGGTCAGGGGTCAAGTCCAAGTTGTAGCTGAGCTGGTCCTGGTGGGTTTTAACTGTTCAACAGTTTAAAGTGATAGTTGCCTCTTCTGTGGCCAGTCAGGCGCTCTTTAAAGCTGTGTTACTCTCAGGGTAACCTGGAGCCTCTAGCAGGCTTATTTTATAGAGAAAAAGACCAAAATCTAGAAAAGGCAAGCACCTTGCCCAAGGTCCCAGGGCTGTTGTGAAGTAATCAGAAGTAGGCCTCGGTAATCAGTCTGAACTTTACGTCTTGCTTGCTAACTTGACTTTTAAAGCTTTCAGCCTCAGGCTGGCCATGGGTGAAGTGAGGTAAAGTGAATGAATCACAGGTCATCCTCACCCTTTGTGACCTTTCACTTCTCCTCACAGACACGCATTTTCCCACAGCTAAGCTCACACGCGATAGAAAGCCTTTGCCCCTCGCTAAGGAATAAAGACAAGGACACCCACTCTCGCCACTGCTATTCAACGTAGTACTGGACGTTCTAGCCAGAGTAATTAGGCAAGAAAAAGAGAAAACGGTTGTCCAAGTTGGAGAGAAAGAAGTAAAACAATTTCTTTTGCAGATGACAATTTTACATGAAGATGTGCATTTGAAAACGTTTTGAGAGTAAAGTGTAAGTGACTGATAACATCGTTGAGTATTGGTTCTCAGAGGTGTTTGCTTTCAAATCAGCTCAATAAATTCTGCATATGAAATGTATTGCGTCGATCAGCTGATACAAAGTTAAGAAAAATCCTTACGTTTTCCCTGACTACTGAAATCGCAGTATCCGCAGCTATACGCCCTCGCCGCATTGCCACTTAATTGCAGCTTAAGAGGCTCCTTTCTCCCCTTTCTTTCTCCAGCTTCCTCCCATCCTCTTCTCTACTTATTTGGGGAAAGGATGGGCTATGTCAGGGGTGCTTCGAGTGGTACCCAGACTCACCCGAGAACCTGTGAAAAGGTGAACTCTCAGGCCCTGCCCCAGGTTTATGGAATCAGAAACCCTGCATGCGGGCCCATACACCGGTGTTTGAACGAGCCCTCCCGGCAACTCTGATGCACACAAAGTTTGGGAACCCCTAGTCTACAGAAAGAAATAACAACTGTAGTTTATTCCTGTCAGGGGATGATGGGACAGCAACAAATGTTAACGGCAATGCAATCAGGCATGTCACACGGAGAACGCCACCCCCGGCTTAGCTTGGCATTTTGGCCAGGGCCGCCCCCATCTCCTGCCCAGCCCCTGAGGGCTCCTTGGGCTCCATCGGCTTCCTCTTCAGCCCAGCTACCTCTTCCTCTTCCTACTGCTTCAGTCATTCTGGTTCTCTCCCAAGCTGAGGTAGATTCTGGCCTCTCAGTTTGCTAACACTGCCTTCTATCACCTTCCAGACCACCCCAGTTTGGGTTCTTGGGCTCTGAAATCTTGAACATTTACTTAGTTCTCTCTTACAAACTCATGGAAACAATTCCATGGAAGCTTCCACCACTGGAGATGATTCCTTGTCGGGCAATTGATCCTGTTTCCTTCATCCACCCCTCTGAGCAAAGCAGAACCACCTGCTTCTCTGCCCAGTCCTTTTGTTCATGGATCCTTTCACTGCTGACCTCATTCTAATCAAAATGCACCTCTGTGGGGAGTTGCAGATGCCCTCGCATGAGAGGTGCCTGTTTAAAAAGGCCAGCTCTTCACCTGGTAGCCAGAAGGAACTTTTGTCACTTTTGAGACTGGCACCAGCAAGACTGCTACTGCAGACAACTACGTAAGGAGGGGGACCTGGACAGGGAACACTGGCAATTGTGGTGTGTGGACTTATTTTCAACCTTCAGTCGTGTTGTGGAAGTTAAAATGTCTTCAACTTTTGGTGATATGCATAAGCCAGTGATGTATTACTGTAAGCGGCGGTGTATTACGTGTAAGCGGCG
>PVJL010021520.1:0-10473 GCA_004026885.1 Lyroderma lyra
TCAAAGGCAAGGGAAGTAAAAGCAAAAATAAATGAATGGGACTATATCAAACTAAAAAGCTTCTGCACAGCAAAAGAAACCATCAACAAGGCAAAGAGACAGCCAACTGAATGGGAGAAAATATTTGCCAATAACGCATCAGATAAGGGTCTAATATCTAAAATATATAAAGAACTAATAAGACTTAACAACAAAAAAATGAACAACCCAATTAAAAAGTGGGCAGAAGAACTAAACAGACACTTATCCCATGAGGAAATACAAATGACCAGCAGACATATGAAAAAATGCTCATCCTCATTAGCTATCAGGGAAATGCAAATCAAAACCACAATGAGATACCACCTCACACCTGTGAGAATGGCTACTATCAACAAGACAAGGGATAACAAGTGCTGGAGAGGATGTGGAGAAAAAGGGACTCTGGTACACTGCTGGTGGGAGTGCAAACTGGCACAACCACTGTGGGAGGCAGTGTGGAGCTTCCTCAGAAAATTGGGAATGGAGCTACCATTTGACCCAGCAATCCCCCTTCTGGGGATCCACCCAAAGAACTTGAAAACCTTTGTCCGCAAAGACTTATGTACCCCAATATTCATCGCAGCGCTGTTCACAGTGGCCAAAACATGGAAACAACCAAAGGTCCCTGCGACAGTTGACTGGATAAAGAAGCTGTGGTACATGTGCACAATGGAATATTACTCAGCTATAAGAAAAGATGAAATATTGCCATTTGCAACAAAATGGATGGACCTGGAGATCATCATGCTAAGTGAAATAAGCCAGACAGAAAAAACAAAGAACTGCATGATTTCACTCATATGCGGAATATAAAACTGAAAGCAAAGAAAAAAAGAAATGAACAAACGAATAACCCATGGACACAATCAATAGTTTAATGTTTATTTGGGGACGAGTGGGTTAGGGAGGGGAGAAATGGGAGGGGGTGGGAGAGAAGGCCGGGGAAGCTAAATATAAGGTGATGGAAAGAGAAGCCACATTAGGTGGTGAACTTATTATACATCAAGGTGACAATGCACTGTAGAATTGTATGCCTGAGACCTATGTAATCCTTGCTAACAGATGTCACCCCAATAAGTCTAACAATAAAAATGAATTTAAAAAAAAAAGAGAAAGCAGCCAGTCCCCCAATAGTGCATTCTTTCTAGGAAAATTATCCGTGTCTGTGGACCCCTGGTGGGTAAAAAGAAAGGGAAGGGATTAGTAAGTACCAATTGGGTGTTACAAAGCAGTTATGGGGACATAGGATAATACATAAGGAATGTAGTCATTAATATTGTACTAACTATGTATGGTGTGCGTACTAGATTTGTTGGGGTGATATATGAGACAGGGTTGGGAGGTAGTGTGGAAAAAGTGAAGGAATTAAGAAATACAAATTGGTAGTTACAAAATAGTCATGGGGATGTAAAGTACAGCATAGGGAATTTACTCAATGTTATGGAAATAATTATATATAGTGAGTGTCAGTCAGATTGGCACTAGACTAGTCAGGGGGACCTTTTCTTAAATCATATATATCTCTAACCACTATGCTGTACACATGAAATTAATATAAAATAATATTAAATGTCAATTGTAATTGAAAAATTAAAAATTAAAAAGGGAGTAAAAGGTCTGAAGGGGAATAAGAAGTTCAAATTTCCAAGTATAAAACATAAATCATGGGGCTATAATGCACAGCATGGAGAATATAATCAATAATATGGTGATAGCATGGTATAGTTTAAGTTGGTCACTGGACTTATTATGGCGATCCTTTCCTTAGGTATATAAATGTTGAATAATCGTGGTGTACCCCTGAAACTAATATAAAGCTGTATGTTAGCTATACATACAGCTTTATATTAGCTATACATACAGCTTTATATTAGCTATACATACAACTTTATATTGGCTTTTTTAATAAAAATCTTTTAAAACCTTGTCTGAGATTTAAACAATGCCTACCTATGATAAATTGTATGAAACTCCTGTAAAAATTATAAATAACAATGGAGAGGATAGGACTTAAATGATTAAATCTTTTTTCTGCCAGGCTAAATGCTATTTACAGAAATTCTCTGTGAAATGTTTATTGTCATGTAAATTATATACCATTCTCAATCTGGCAGTTTTGTTTTGTTTTGTTTTGTTTTTGCAAAAATAAAGGAAAGGAAAAAAATAAAATATTTTGTTAATAACGGAAAGCATTCTTTTTTTAAAAAATAGGGAACGAAATGATTGTCAGAAGTTGTCAAGTTCGCATTACATCTTTTTTTTCACTTTTAATTACAGTTGACATTCACTATTATATTAGATTCAGGTGCACAGCATAATGACTAGACATTTATATAACTTCCTAAGTGATCCCTCATTCCCCAAATTAGTCCAGTACTTTCCTGGCACCATATACGAGGGCTGTCCAGAAAGTATTCAGTCATAAATGCTTCCATTTTTCATATGACATGGCTGGATACTTTCTGGACAGCCCTCATATAGTTATTACAATATTATTGAGTGTATTCCTTATGCTGTACTTTACATCCCGTGACTATTTTGTAACTGCCAATTTGTACTTCTTAATCCCTTCACCTTTTTCACCCATTCCCCTAGTGTCCCCTTCCCTCTGGCAACCATCACTTTGTTCTCTGTATCTATGAGTCTGATTCTGTTTTGATTGTTCATTTATTTTGTTTTTCAGAGTCCACATATAAGTGAAATAATATGTTATTTGTCTTTCTCTGTCTGACATTTCATTTAGCATAGTACCCTCTAGGTCCATCCATGTTTTTGCAAAAGGTAATATTTTATTCTTTTTTATGGCTGAGTAATAATAGTCCATTGTATATATGTATCACATCTTTATCCAATTGTCTATCTATTAACACTTAGGTTGCTTTCATACTGTGTCTATTGTGTATGAAATGTCCTTCTTTGACTCTTGTTATAGCCTTTGTTTTAAAGTCTACTTTGTCTGATACGAGCAATGCTATCTCAGCTTTTTTTCAGTTCCTTTTGCATGAAACATCTTTTTCCACCCCTTTACTTTCAGTCTCTGTGTTTTTCTATCTGAAGTGTCTCTTGTAGGCAGCCTATGTACGGGTCTTGCTTTTTATTTCTCTATTCAGTCACCCTATGTCTTTGATTGGAGCATTTTAAACTTTCTTTCCTTCCTTTGACATTTCTTATAATACTGATTTTGTGGTGAAGTCCTTTAGCTTTTTCTTGTCTGGGAATGGAAAGCATTGTTTACTGTTCTGGAGATTTCTAAAAATAGCTATAAAATGTGCATTGCAATACAGTGTTTTAAATATGTAGTAACTTCAGAAACTCTGTAAAACTAAAATCTACAAACAGCCTTCCCGAACCTAATATCCAAATTCACCAAGGGAATTCATTTTTTTCTATTACCCCTAAGCATTGTTATTTCAAAAATATATGTATTATAATCATCATAGAGAAATTAGACTAATAGAACATTCAAAAATGTAGATCTCTGTAGTATCAGACTGGTAATGCAAACCCACAACAAAAGCTATTTCTGCATCAAATGAGTAACTGAAATACTGATGGGTATGTTCAGTCTAAGCAGGAAAGAAAACTTTTAACACATATTTCTCTTTCAATTTTTGTTTTGTTATAAAAACTGTCAAACATACTAAAGTAGAGAGAACAGTATAATGGACTGTCATGTATTCATCACCTGGCTTTAATAATTATCTTTGCTAATATTTCTTGTCCTGAAGTCAATTTTCTCTGGTACTAATAAAGCCTCTCCAGCTTTGTTATAAATAGTGTTTGCTTGGTATATATTTTTCTCCACCCTTTTACTGTTACCCTACCTGAGTCTTCATATTTAAAACACTTTTTTATACACAGCACTGTTGAATTTTCCTCTATGAAAATTCAATCTGACAATCTCTACTATTTAAATGGGATATTTAGACACTTACAGAATATAATTAAAGATATGGTTAGTTTTAAGTCTACTATTTTGCCATTTGTTTTCAATTTGTTACATTGTTTCTATGTTCCTTTTATCTCCCCTGCTTTTAGATAGTTTATTTTTTAGTATTCCATTTTATTTTCAATATCAATTTATTTATTATACCTCTTTATTTGATTTTTAGTGTTTTTTTTCTAGGATTTACAATATTCACCTTTAACTTAGTACAGACTACCTTCCAATAATATTGTACCATTTCACAGATAATGAAGTACCTTATTACAATATGTTTCTGTTTCTTCTTTCTTATTCTTTGTGCAATTTTTGTTATATCTTTTACTTCATTATAAACTTCACAATGCATTTTTTTGCTTTACAGTCAATTATTTTTAAAATATTTTTTATTTTTGACAATACCTTTTATTTTTTTAAGATTTTTATTAAAAAAGGGGCTAACATATAATATTATATTAGTTTCAGGGACACAACACCATAATTATGCAACATTTATATAGCAAAAGAAGTGATCACCATGACAAGTCCAGCAACACCTGACACTGTACTATGCTGTCACAATATTATTGATGATATTCCCCATGCTATATTACATTCCCATAACTCATTTGTTTTATACCTGGAAATTCAAACCTCTTATTTCCCTTCACCTTTTCTGTCCTTTTTTAATTTTTCAATTATATTTGACATTTCATATTGTTTTATAATAATTTCAGATATACACCATGGTAGTTAGACATTTATATTATTTAAGAAGTGGTCCCCCTGGCTAGTCCAGTACCTACCTGGCATTATATATAGTGATTACCATATCATTGTCTATATTTACTATGCTTTACTTTACATCTCCATGACTATTTTGTATTGACCAATTTATACTTCTTAATCCCTTCACCCTTTTTACCTTTTCTCCCAACCTCTTTCCACCTATCACTCCAACAAATCTAGTACCCATCTGATATCATACCTAGTTATTACAATATTTTTTACTATATTCCTTATGCTATAGCCTACATCCCCATAACCACTTTATGACACCCAATTTGTACTTCTTGACCTCTTCCCCTCTTTCACCCATACTCCCACCTCCACTTACATCTGGCAGCCATCACAATGTTCTCTGTATCTATGAGTCCATTTCTGTTGCTTTTGTTTATTTGTTCTTTAGATTCCACATATAAGTGACATCTCATTGCACTGTCTTTCTCTGTCTGACGTACTCCACTCAGCACACTACCCTCCAGGTTCATGCTGCCACAGATGGCAAAGATCCATTCCCTTCCATGGCCAAGCAACCTTCCACTATATAGATGGACCTCCTCCTCTTTACCCATCCATCCGTAGATGGACCCCAGGCTGCCTCCACATCTTGGCCATTGTAAATAAAGCTGCAATGAACGTATGGATGCACATTGTCCTCTCAAAGTAGCATTTTGGGTTTCGTCAGATAAATACCCGAAAGTGGGATTACTGGGTCCTTTTATGTCTCTTGTTATAGCCTTTATTTTAAAGTCTGTTTTTATCTGGTATAAATATTGCTATCCCAGCTTTTTTTCTTTTCATTTTCATTTTCATGAAATAACTTTTTTCATCTTTTCACTTTCAGTCTCTGTGTGTCTCTCAACTGGAAGTGAGTCTCTTGTGGGCAGCATTCATAAGGGTTTTGTTTTCTTATCAATTCAGTGCTTCTATGTCTTTTGATTGGAGCATTTAATCCATTTACATTGAAAATAAGTGTTGATAGATATGTAGTTATTGCCACTTTACTGTTCATAATTTTGATTTTTTTTCTGTCTTAAAGAAGTCACTCAAACATTCCTTGTAATACTGGTTTGGTGGTGATGAACTCCTTTAGCTTTTTCTTGGGAAGTTCTTTATCTGCCCTTCAATTTTAAATGATAGCCTTATTGGGTGGACTACCCTTGGTTATAGGTCCTAGAATTTCATTATATTGAATATTTTGTGCCAAATTCTTTCTGGCCTGCAAAATTTCTGTTAAGAAATCAGCTGACAATCTTATGGGACCTTCCTTATAAGTTATTATTAATAGTTGCCTTTCTGTTACTTTAGGATTCTCAATTTGTCATTTGCATTTGCCATTTTAATTATAATGTCTTTGTGTGGGCCTCTTTGGGTTTATTTTATTTGGGACTCTCTATACTTCCATTTGAAAATATAGAGGAAATACTCCAGTAGGAGAAAAAATAAACCTTGGAACATACTATTAGGTTTGTGGGGGGAAATATTGATGTTAGTGATGATTACTACCTGAAATAACCCAAAGGAAAAGCTCCAAAGGGCCGCCATGATGCAAAAAGCAAAATCAGAGGAGGTGAGAGGAGGCAAGAGGACTTGCTTGCTTTGCTGAAATGATATGAACATTGACATATGTAAGAGACTGGAAAGGAAATCAACATAATTGATGATATAAAACCACAAAACTATTAAAATTTTCCAACTCTCAAACAAATAGAAGAACATTTGTTCTATAAAGTTGAAGATGCAAACGGAGGGACAGAAAAAATAAATTATGGCAAATGAAGGATAAAATAAGATGGAAGAAACAAATCATAATAAAACAATAATTACATTAATCAAATTATATAGATGCCTACTCACTCTGTTGTACACCTGAAACTAATATACAATAATCTTGAATGTCAACTATTACTTAAAATATATATATAGTCAAAGGATATGGAATGCAACACAAGGAATACACTCAATGGTATTATAACAGCTATGCAAGTCACCAGATAGAAAACAGACTTGTTTGGGTTCTCACTATATAAGATGTATAAATATCTATACATTATGTTCCCTTGTACATGTGAAATTAAAAGAAAAATTTTAATGTAAAAAAATAGCCCATTAAACAAAGCATACTGAAAATAATCAAGAAAGTATAGAGGGCAAATATGAATACAAGAAAAACCTGTGCCCAAGTTTTGATAAAAGTTTGGATTCCAGGTAAAAGTATCTTAAATGAGGAAAAGATGCAGACTGAAGAAGCTATAGTAAGTACAGATGTGTTTGTTCATGCATTCAGCCAAATAAATTCAAATGCCCTTGTTACCACTAAACCTGTATAAAAATGTTATGACCCATATTATTTTTAAACACACCTGGAGTGTGAAGACAACTTTGCCACGTGAGTCCATCAGTGAGTCCGGCTTACTGCTGAGGAGACGCAGAATGAGACCACAGGGAACTTTGTATGGGACTTGAAGTTCTGTGGGTGTGGGGCTCCAGGGGTGTGGGGGACAGTGCAGGGAAGGCAGGGCACACTCAGAAAGAACAGGTGCAGAACACATGAGGGACATCTGAAGAGGCTGCTCCATAACTAAATCAGCCCCAGGCTCTGACTCCTAGTCCCACCCTCCATCCTGCAGACCTAAAGGGTCAGTCCCTCAGCTCACCCTGACCCACTCCTGCTTCTGAGGGCAGCCCATGGGCACATGTCTGAATGTCTGTGTCTCTCCCCACATTTACACATGGAAATCCTAACACCTAAAGATGGCAGGAGGTGGGGCCATTGGGGTTGGAGGCCCTCATTAATGGGGTTGGAGTCTTACAAGAGAGGCTACAGAGAGATCCTTAGCCCTTCACACCATGTGAGGATACCACACTGAGTCTGGCTATGAACCAGGAAGAGGGCTGTCACCAGTAGGTGACCCTGCCAGCACCTTGATCTTGGATCTTCCAGCCTCCAGAACTGTGTGGAGGAAGTTTCTATAGTTTTTTGATCTACCTAGTCAGAGGTATTTTGTTATAGCAGCCCTAAGAGACTGAAACAACACATTTCAAAACTTGTGTGCAGACTGAGGACTATCCTTATTTTGGGAAATAAGAAGCTAGGTCAGAAAAACATATGAAAAATAATCTAAGTAGAAAATTATGAATTTTTAGATTTGAAAATACTGGATTGGTCTGTGAAAAGATGAGTGTGTGTGCATGTGTGTGTGTGCGCGTGTGTGTGCGTGTGTGCATGTGTGCGTGTGTATACATGTCCCAAAAGTCTTTGTGCAGTTTAAAGCTTTACTAACTCCAGAACTATTAATGCTACAAATATGTAAAATTACCATTTAAAGGCTTAACTACTGAGTGTTATACTTTCATACTTAAATTTATGAATTTTGAATAATCAATTATTGTTTTTTGGTGTGTGGGTCCCCCTGATGGTTGAAAATGTGACAAAACAACACTATTTAAAATTCACAGAAGTCAGTAAGTGTGAAAGTTCTGAGCCTGGGTTTATAAGAGACAAAAACATTATGGAGGGAATCTGGAGTTGAGGACAGAGGAAATAGAGTAAAAATCCCGAGTACATAGCCAACATTTCAGAATCAACCTCAGATTTTCAAGGGTTATAAAATTGGTGGGCCTCCAGGCAAGGGCTTTAAGGGACAACCAGGTGACATCAGGGTTCCAGATGAAATTACTAGAAAATCAGCAGAGGTCTCTCTGACAGGATGAGAGAGCTAGAATGAGAGCTCTGAATGGCCCAGGTCAGGGCAGGGGCATGGGGTGCAGGAGGGTGGGGGAAGGGCTGTGGTTCAGCCTCCTCCTCTTCTTGTCCCCTCCCCCACCCTCAGGAACCTTTGTGACAAGGCCACACTCTGTGATGCAGGCCTGAGGTTCTGCTTCTGACTGAACTGCCAGTCTTCAGTTGCCTGAGAGCAGCAGAGCGATTCAGACGATGGAGAATCTTCTCTTGTCCCTGAAGAGCGATTTTGCTACATGGCTAGGCCCCACTTTCCCTCCCTGGGTGGCTGACATCATCTTTGCCATCCTGTGTGGAGTGGGGCTCTTCCTTTTACTATTTCCCCTTTTGATACTGTTTGTCTCCAAAAGTGAACCGTCCTTACCGCCACCTAGGAAACAAAAAACCATCAAGAAGGTAAGGAACCCTTGGCCCAGACCCAGCAGAGGTGACCTTGTTTCTGCTCTCCTGAATCACCCAGAGAGAATCCTGAGAGGGGAATCCTCAGGAAAGAATAGAACACCTCCTTCTAGGAACATGTCAGGTGGGGCAGGGGTTAGCAGGCGGGTTTGCACCCAAAGATCTCAGACCAGGAGTCGGAGTGTGTTGGTGGTGGGGCCCCAGGGCACGGGCCCAAGTGCAGTGCCCAGGGGCCTAAAACTGGATACTGAGTTGGGACACTGCAGAGGGACAGGCCCCGGAGCACGAGCTCCCCAGCTGCCTCCCAGGCAGGCGTCTCAGGCGAGCCTCCCTCCTCTGTTGGGCTGACCCAAGGGCAGTGGGAGACCCCGCGAGCCTCTGAGCAGAGGCTGCAGGGGGGCTCTGGCCTCGGGATGTGAGGTCCTACCTGCCAGAGCCCAGATAGGCATGTAGGTCTGAGGATGGATGGGTTTCTTAGCGGAGGAACCCTGATGGGAGATATCCCGGTGGGTCTCAAACCAAAAACCCTTCTTTCCCTCTTTTAAAGAAAATAACTGGAAGTATTTTCTTCACCTTAAAAATTAAAGGGGAAAATTCTCAGGTTAAGTGTAGAAAGTCATCTGCTCATGAACTCTGAGCATCTGCAGCTTGTCTAGAGAGATGAGATAATGGGGTCCCAGCCCCTCACGTTCTGTTCTCTCCCAGCGTCCAGTGGATCCAAGGTGGAGCAGCAGAAAGAAACGCAGAGCTTTGAAAGGTGAGCTTCTGCCCCTTGGCCCTGAGCCCAGAGTTCACCTCCTGTCCCGTCCCTGAGGGCCTTGTCCCAGGTACCAAAGTGCCAACAGCAGGGCCATCCCACATGAAACAGCCCTCAGAGGCCCCTGGGGAGGAGGTCAGACCCCGCCCAGGTCGAGTCCTGCTCAGGATAAAGCCGTGAGGGCTGGAAAGAGGAACCCACGGGGTTTCCGGGCTGTTGGGGGCCAGTCTTGCCTGACAGGTGCACTGGGGACAAGTTGTGTGCCTTTGCTGCGCATCCTCTGTGAGGTGCCCCCACTCTGGCTCCCACACAGGGCAGTCTGAGGGGCGCAGGGTAATGGGTGTGGAGGCACTGTGTAAATGACAAACGTCTACCCGCCATGGTCCTTGCCATCACTGTCAGGGATCATGTGTCCTTGGACCCGATGCCTGGGCTCCAGAGTCCACTCTCCCAGGTATCCCCCTGAAGGGCCATTGGACTCAGCCTCCTGTAAGGCCCCCAGGGCCTGCCTGCACCATGTGACCTGGTCCTGATTTCCAGGTTGCAGAGATTGTCTGCAAGAACTAGAAGAGGTTCGGGCCCTGGTGTCTCTGCTGCAAAGGTAAAGACTCTTCCCCTTCTCCCCTGAGTCCTCCTCCCTCCTGAGCCTATGATGTGACCCCAGGGCTTCAGGCCATGTGGGATTGTCCTGGGAAGAAAGGGACAGAATGTGACCCCAATGCTGGGGATGAGGATGTGAAGCACTGTGATGTCACCCTGGGTGCCATGAAGGACCCTGGGCCCAGCCCCGCCCACAATCCCTGCCGGCCCTCCCAGCATTCCATGCCCCACCCATCTGACCTTCCCAGC
>PVJL010021521.1:0-10473 GCA_004026885.1 Lyroderma lyra
TAAAAGCAAAAATAAATGAATGGGACTATATCAAACTAAAAAGCTTCTGCACAGCAAAAGAAACCATCAACAAGGCAAAGAGACAGCCAACTGAATGGGAGAAAATATTTGCAAATAACGTATCAGATAAGGGTCTAATATCTAAAATATATAAAGAACTAATAAGACTTAACAACAAAAAAACAAACAACCCAATTGATAAGTGGGCAGAAGAACTAAACAGACACTTCTCCCACGAAGAAATACAAATGGCCAGCAGATACATGAAAAAATACTCATCCTCATTAGCTATCAGGGAATTGCAAATCAAAACCACAATGAGATACCACCTCACACCTGTGAGAATGGCTATTATCAACAAGACAAGGAATAACAAAGTGCTGGAGAGGATGTGGAGAAAAAGGAACTCTGCTACACTGCTGGTGGGAGTGCAAACTGGTACAACCACTGTGGAAGACAGTGTGGAGGTTCCTCAGAAAATTGGGAATGGAGCTACCATTTGACCCAGCAATCCCCCTTCTGGGGATCTACCCAAAAGACTTGAAAACCTTTGTCCGCAAAGACTTATGTACCCCAATGTTCATTGCAGCGCTGTTCACAGTGGCCAAAACATGGAAACCACCAAAGTACCTTGCGACAGATGACTGGATAAAGAAGCTGTGGTACATATACACAATGGAATATTATTCAGCTATAAGAAAAGATGAAATATTGCCATTTGCAACAAAATGGATGGACCTGGAGATCACCATGCCTAGTGAAATAAGCCAGACAGAAAAACAAAGAACTGTATGACTTCACTCATATGCGGAATATAAAACTGAAAGCAAAGAAAAAAGAAATGAACAAACAAATAACCCATGGGCACAATCAATAGTTTAATGTTTATTTGGGGATGAGTGGGTTAGGGAGGGGAGAAGGGGGAGGGGGTGGGGGGGAGCTAAATATAAGGTGATGGGAAGAGAAGTCACATTAGGTGGTGAACTTATTATACATCAAGTTGACAATGCACTGTAGAATTGTATGCCTGAAACCTGTGTAGTCCTTGCTAACAGATGTCACCCCAATAAGTCTAACAATAAAAATGAATTTAAAAAAAAGAAAGAAAGAAAGGAATGTTTAATAATTCCTGCATTGCTCTGTTCAACAGAAAGCTCTGAACATGGACAATTAAACCAATAAAATATAACTAAGTATATTTTGACTCATTATGAAGATATAGCAACAACAACAACAACAATACAAGGATAAAAAACCTCAGAGCACCAGGACATAATCAAAGCAGGCACTGTGACTACTCCAATATCCATTCCACAACTCTTAAGTGGCAGCAACTTGGAGAACTGATTTCAGCTCAAGGGTAGGCCTATCCTCGCTGCCAGAAATTGATTCAGAAGTGAGGAATCATGCCAATAACATATGAAGAGAGGTTTTATGGTAGCTTCTGGTTAAGTTTATCCTTTCTGCTAAGAGGAAGCCAGACTTTTTCTTCCCTGTAGAACAAAGATATGGTTCCTTCCTGGCAACCATCATGCCACTACAAGGAAAATCCTGCATTGATATAAAGCCAGTATTATGGATAACAGAATGGAACAATGCAAAGAACCTGAACCCTTGGTGCCTTCATTAAAGTACTGACCAACTAATCCTGAAGCCAGCTGTGCCTCTGGACTTCCAGTTAAGCTAAGAAATTTCCTTACTGCATAAAGCTGTTTGAATCAGGCTTTCTGATTCTTAAGAACTGGAAGTGGTCTAACTGAACAGACATTTGATAATACATCGAGCTGATGAACTACAAAAGTTGCCTAATAACCAAAATGAGCTCTTGGATTTTTTAAAAAAATTTAAAAACAGTTATTGTATTAGTAGGTAACTTAGATGTAGAAATATAAAATACTCGTAGATGAAACAAATTATAGAACAACCTTTGGAAAAGAAATGGAACAACTCCATGCTTATTTTTTATAATTAGTACTTTTCTCTGTCTTGGATATTCCTGAAAGACTCTGAGGGAGGAGTTATTATTTTGTATAGCATGACCATAGCTGCAACTAAATTGAGAATGTGGTCGGGAAGCTGGAACAAAAATCATTATTAATGGTTCAGGAGTAGTCCTGGGAAATATTAAACCAATTTATCAGCCTTGCTGATTTTAGTCGTGGGGCTGACATTCTTTTCTATAAAATATTTCTAGATGCTGAAATACAGAGAACACTTATAAATTCTAAGTGATGCTAAAAGAAGTAATGCTATGAAAACATCAAACAGGTATAAAACTTAAATTTCAAAAACTGTAGTACAATTTTTGCTGTTCTACAACATTAGTACCTTCTATGCTTCTGTTTATGGTATTCTATTTGAGATGTTCTTTACCAGCTCAAATGGTTGAAGTCATTCCTGCTCTTCCTACCACTTGGTTCTCCCTCAAACTGCTTCCTCAGAAACTTTATGTACTATGTGTTTCCCAATTCCTCATATAACTAGGCATGGAGGTGGAGTAGCTATTCTCTTCACTCTTCATTGTTGCTTCCAGACCATTCTTCCTTACTCTTCCCTAAAAACATCCAACGTGGAATCTCTTGTCATCAGACTATAGCCACTCATTTCCTCTCCTTACTGCAGTTATATACCAAGCCCGCCATGTTGTTTCTTTAAGATTTTCACTGACTGCTTATTACACCCTCTCCAGCACTCTTACTGCAATAATGCTTGAGCACCTCAACATCCACACACACAATATATCACTCATTACACTCCCGTATTGGAGAACTCATCCTGCCCAGTGCCTGGATGGTAGAGCCCTATGTGCTAAGTCACCTGGTCCTCTGACACACTGAGGGTAGTGACCTGAATCAAATGAGCTACCATCTTTCTCCCTACAATTTGGAAAGTGATACAGAGAAACTAAGTTAAGGATAGTGATCATGAATGTAAGAGCAAACATATTCGGAGTTGGAGTAGTGCCATGGAAAATCAAACCATGTACAACCCAAAGTTATGGGGTAACAGATACTATGAGTATGCAGAGTGACCTAGACTGCAGAAAAAAGAATGGAGCAGGCATGCAGAAAGAAGCAGAGACAGAGAGCACATGGCACCAAGAGAAAGAAGAGTTAAGATCATTCACTTTACTTGAGTGTTCTCAATGATGCACAGGTATATTTTATTTTCAGTCCTTAGTTACTGATGAGCTTGCTGGTCTAACAACAGGGAAATGGTTTATTTACTTTAAGTTTAGACAATGGAATATTGGACAAACATTGAAAAAAAACTTGCTTTCAAAAATGTTTTATTACATGTAAAAATGTTCATGAATGTTGGAAAAAAGCAGGATAAATAACTATACAAGTATAATGACACCTTTTGTTTGTTTACTGAAATGTAGAGATCAAAATAATACACAGGAAAAACAATAGAAAAAAGAAACCCCATAGTAAATAATGGTTGGTTTTGGGGGCAGAAATATGATTGATTTTTATTTTATACAAACATGTTCAAGATAATGCAATAAAATTAACATTGCAAAAAACAAGTGGAGTTATAGTTGGCAAAATGTAAATGCTTCAATGAAATTACACACAGATGTGTGGTTATTTAAATACTACATAGTATTCACAAATGCTTCTATATTTTAAAAACTAATTTTGAAAGAAAAATATTTTCCTTTCCATTAAATTAGGAAATTATTTTCTTTTTTGTTCCTAAAGTCTTTTTTATTTCTTTTTAAATTTTCTATGTTCTGGCTGTTGTCACTAATAAATTATTATATTCCTTTCACAAGAAAAGCATCTCTAGCCCAACATTATTAAGAGAATTGTTTCTAATATCTCAAAAATAACTTCATGGCATGAGTATGTCTATGCATCTAGTGACTATTTGACGTAATAGATTTGTTAATCAGTACTAAAAAGTAAGAACTATACAGGTATAACATTTTAAGTTGTCCTTTTATGACAGAGATGGAAACAATTCAACTCAAGTGTTCAATAAAGGCAGGAGAAGAACTATTTCCAGGAAAAAGATTCAAAGTTTCTGCAAGACCAATGTTTTCCAAAGACTTAAAGACAGATTTAAAGAGTAAGCAGTCATGTTAACATTCCTTCATGAATCAAATTAATTTACTTAATTTCCTAGATTTATTCAATTAAGAAATTTAGGATCCCTCACTAAAATAAAACACACTAGTCTCAAAATCAGTCTTTAACAAAGTTCCGCAAAAGGAACACTTTAACTTTATTCACATTTACTGCAAATACATCATCATACAAGTTGTAAAGTACAGTCTTAATAGATCTCCATAATTCATAGGCTAAAATGACTTTATTTATAAAAGGAATTTTCGCTGAGGCTTTTTTAAAATAAAAGATAAAACTATTAGATTTTAACCACTGTTGAAACATGTTGGATTTTTAAGATAGAATAGATAGAATAATCTAGCACACCCACCCCTTTGATTGAGACATTCATTACTGAAAACTGTTATGAAACTTTCTTGTGTAATAGTTTATCAGAAAAACCATGGAATTTGGGAAAACTGGGTTCTAGTTACAATTACATGACTCAGTGCAACTCAGTCTCTCTCTAGGTATTGTTTTCCCCACTTGCAAAATAAAAAGTTCAGTCTATATTATTGGTGCTTTCTAAACTGTTCTATGGAAGTGCTTCAGGTGTTCTGCAAATATAGCTGACTTTTGAAGAATGCAGGGGTTAGAAAATCTGCACATAACTTCTGATTCCCCTAACTTAATTACAGTAATCCTTTGTCTCTTGGTATCCACTGGGGATTGGTTCTAGAATGCTCGCAAATAACAAAATCCATCGATGTTCAAATTCCTCATATAAAATGGCTTAGAACAATGCAAAAAGTCGGCCCTCCACATCCACAGATTCCCAACTGTACATTGAAAATACTGTTTTCCATCCGTAGTTGGTTGAATCCATAGATGCAAACCTGAGGATACAGATGGTCAACTGTATATTTATTGAAAAATATCTGTGTGTAAGTGGATCTGTGTAGTTCAATCCATGCTGTTCAAGGGCCAACTATATTTATTTTTAATTTCACTTCTGATATAATTATTTTAGCTATAGTTTTAAAAAATACACAAATGTGTTATACACAATGGATAAAATTAACATATATTAATGTGTTAGCAGAGTGACTCATTTTGTGCCATTTCCAGAACAAAATTTTTCTATCTTTTTACATATAGTAGACCTTTATGTATATGTGTCATTATTTAGGAAGACTGTAGCTCTGCATTACTGTTTTATTTAATCCAGGTCTATGCATAGCCCCTTAAGTAGAACTCATTAACCTGAGTAAACTAGTACATAACACAAATGTGCCAAATACATTTTCAATTCAAATGGGTTCAAGCTCATTGACTTGTCAAGATGTGTTGAAGTAATTTAAAAAAATAGCTCAAGTTTTCCATTTCTGACCAAGATGGGGCTAACAGAGAGCAAATTTATCCTCCTGCCTGAAAACAGAAAAAATATATGAAATAGTTTGAAGACACTGGCTATCAGGCTATGCAGGGCAGTGACCCTTAAAATGATAAACAAATGAGGGTCATGCCTTGAGAGAGTTTTCAACCCATAGTACAGGGAGGGAGAACTGAGGCAGAGCACAGCACACTCTCTGAGATGGAGCTGAAAGTCTAAAAGACCAAGGCAGTTAGATTTAACAGAATAAAGGACCATAGAAGTACACAGAAAATACAGACAGAATTTAAAAAGAGAACACCAGATATTTGCAGAGTATTGAGTATTGAGCAGAGTACTAATTAGTGCATGAATGTGAGGAAACTCCTGGAAGATGAGGAAGGAACCATCTGAAAGGATTATATGAAATAGTCCCAGAACACACAGAGGGCCAGAAATAGTGTCCATTCCCACCAGCCTGGAAAAAGTCATAATCTGTGGACTCTGGGTAGACTACTTATGAAGTTCTTCACTCAGTAGTGGGGAATATTGTCTCTGGTCTGACCACTGGTCCAAACTCATCTAACAAATCATAAAAGACTTGGAAGGCTCAAACTTTTCAAGTAATTTGACTGCAAGTAACTTAAAAATAAGTTAGCATGAAAATATCTAGCACTAAAAAAGAAAAATTCATATTTTCTGGCATCCAAAGATTACTGGACATAAAATAAGATAGAAAAACATGACCCATCATTACAAGAATAATCAACCAATCAAAACTGACTCAGAAGGAATGATGTCATTGAGAATGGCAGTGTAGAGAGTTCCAAGTATTCATTCCTCTACTAAGGCAACAAGTAAGGTGACAAAAACTGTCAGAATCAACTTTTTTGAACTCTGGAAAGTAATAAAAACTTACGACAACCACAGAAATGCTTAATGAAGAAAAAGTTGATAAAATTTAGTATGACAGTACTGTGTTTTTGTTTAGCAGTCAACCACCCCCATTCTCCAGCTCAGAGGTAGCCTTGGTGATGAGAGCTCACGTTACTGGTATGGCTTGCTGATGCCACAGGTGGCAATACAAACCTTGTTCTCAAAGTGTAGTTGTGGGTTTTGACCTGTCTGGTGGCTCCTGAAGAATTGGCTCAGAGGCTTGCTTGTTGTTTGCATCCCGTTGGAACCCTCTCAGAGCTGGGGTGGCCTACAAAGCTGCATCTGTCAAAAACATTTAAAGGCATGTACTATCACATTCACCTGGCATAAGGTGTAACAGAGGGATTAAGTAGCAGAGAGATCAAAATGCTTCAGAAGGAAGAGGGTGGGGAAGGAAATAAGAGCTTTGAAAAGCTGCCCTGTGAACTGACAAACCTAGAAGGCAACACACATGTCCAGGGCTAGATGCAAGTCAGAAAATAGCTAAGAAGATCCCTACACTTTCACCTCTTCACTGATCTTTAGCCTCCATGTAAGCAGGAATTAAGGGCTAAGGCAGAATTATAAACAGCCTCTCTGAGCATTGAAGGAGTATCCCTACTCAAAATCAATTTGCAAAGACCAGAAGAGTATTTTTTGTTTTTGTTTGTTTGAATGTTTTTGTTTTCTTTTTGGCTCCAGGTATTTAGAAAATTCTATCAAATCACTATAAGACCACTAAGCTAATGGAACAGAGATGTCAATGACCAAACATGACAAAGAATACAGTCTTTGTAAAAACAGTTTAGGAAAGCAACTACAAAACAAAAAACTAAAACTCCAAGACAAGAAACAACAATAAATCCCAGAGTGGTGGGAGAATCTGTTTTCCAGAACTACCATATTATAATATTAAACATGTCCAGTTTTCAATGAAAAAAATATATGAGGCATGCAAAGTAACAAAAAGCATGGTCCACTTTCAGGAAAAAAAAGAAACAAATAGAAATTATTCCTGAGGAAGGCCAACATTAGACATATTAGACTAGCAGACTTTTCATGAACTGTCTTAAATATGCTCAAGGGGCTAAAGGAAATCATGGACAAGTAACTAAAAAACCCCATGAGAATAAAGTTTCATCAAATAGTACCAATAAAGAGATACAAGTAATAAAAAGGAACCAAGTAGAAATTCTGGAGCTGTAAAGTACAATAACCAAAATAAAAAGTGCATTGGAGGGTTCAACAGCTTTGAGTAGAAAAAAAAATATTGACAAACTTGATAGTATCTTTTGATGCACTTTTTTTTTTTAATTTTGGTAAAGTCCAATTGATCTATTTTTTTTAATTGTTAAATTTACTGGGGTGACATTGATTAATAAAAGTTACACAGGTTCCAGGTGAACAATTCTACAATACATCATATTTTCCTTGTATGGCACAAGGTCACATAAGTATAACTAGAACCCAGTTTTCCCATGTCCCTTCTCAGTGTTTTTCTGATAAACTGTTAAGAAAGTTCCAGTAATGAACAGCCTGCAAAGGAGTGGATATGCTACATTATTCTATCTTAAAAATCTAACATGCTTCAAAATGATTAAAATCTAACAGTTTCATCTATTAAAAAAAACCTCACTCTCATCACTGCTATTCAAACATGGTACTGGAAGTTCTACCCAGAGCAATTAAGTAAGACAAAAGAAATAATAAGGCATCCAAATTGAAGAGAAAGAAAAACTAGCTTTATTTGCAGATGATATGATCCTACACATAGAAAATCCTAATGACTCCACAAGAAAAAGTATAAGAGCTAACAAACAAATTTAGCAAAGCTGCAGGATACAGGATCAACATATAAAAACCAGTTGTATTTCTACACACTAGCAATGAATAATTTGAAAAGAAAATTTTTAAAATTTCATTTACAATAGTTTCAAAAAGAATAAAACACTTAGAAATAAATTTAACCAAGAAGGTACAAGATGTGTATACTGAAAGTGACAAAAGACTGTTGAAAGAAATTCAAGAAGATCTAAATAAATGGAAAGATATCCCATGTTCATGGGTGGGAGTACTTAAAATTGTTAAAATGGTAATATTCTCCATAACAGTCTATTGACTCAATGCAATCCCTATCAAAATCTCAATAACTGTTTTTGCAGAAATGGAAAAACTTTAACACAGATGTGCACAGCAGCTGTAAATTTTATCTAAAATTTATATGTAATTGCAAGGGGTTCGAAACATACAAAACAGTCTTGAAAAATAAAGTTGGAGGAATCACACTTCTCTATTCCAAAATGTGCTAAAAGTTATAGTAACTATGCAATACTGGCATAAAGATAGACATACAGATCAATGGAAGAAAATTGAGAGTTCAGAAATAAACCCATTCATCTACAGTGAACTGTTTTTTTGACAAGTATGTCAAGACCATCAACAGGGAAAAATTAGACTTTTCAATAAACGGTGCTATGGTAACTGGATATCCACAAGAAAAAGAAGAATTTGTACTCCTACATCACACCACATATAAAAATTAACTCAAAATGGAGCAAAGACCTAATATAACAGCTAAAACCATAAAACTACATGAAGAAAACATAAAAGTGAAATCTGCATGACACTGAATTTGGAATGGTTTCTTACATATGACACCAAAAGCATGAGCCACAAAAGAAAAAAATAGATCAGTTGAACTTTACCAAAATTAAATTTTGTGCATCAGAAGATACTATCAAGGAAGTAAAGAAAAAACTTACAGAATGATAGAAAATATTTGCAAATCATGTCTGACAAGGATCTAGTAACCAGAATATATAAACAATTCCTACAACTCAACAACAAAGACAGCCCTATTAAAAACTGGGCAATTTCTCCAAAGAAGATTTTTCTCCAAAGATTTACAAATGGCCAATAAGTACATAAAAAAGACACTCTGCATCATTAGTTATTAGCGAAATGCAAATCAAAACCACAATGAAATGTCACTTCATACCCACTAGGATGATTATAATTTAAAAAATATATAATGTCAAGTGGAACCATCATAGATGGCTGGTAAAAATGTAAAATACAGCCACCGGTATAAAAATTCCTCAAGAAGTGAATCATGTAATAATTTCCATATTATGCAATTTTGTTCCTAGATAGATATATCCAAAATTAAAAACAGGTGTTTAAACAAAAAATTTTAGATGTTCGCAGTAGCACTATTTACTAAGCCCAAAAGTGAAAACAACCCAAGTGTCCATCAATGAATGAATGAATGAACCAAATGTGTTACATCCACACAAGGAGTATTATTCAGCCACAAAAAGGAATGAAGTAGTGATTCATGCTACAACATGGGTGAACCTTGAAAATAATATGCTAAGTGAAAGAAGTAAGACACAAAAGAGCATATATTGCATGATTCCATTACAAGAAATATCCAGAACTGGCAAGCAAATCCATAAAAACAGAAAGTAGATTAATGGTTGTCAGGGGCTGGGGAAAAAGGAAGAATGGGGAATGACTGTTTAACAAGGTTTCTTTTTGGGGTGATGAAATGTTCTGGAGTGGTGATAGTTATACATTATTAATGTATATTTGGACAACACTATCAACCAACTTGGTCTGACTGGCATTTCTAAAACACTCTACCCAACAGCAGCAGAATACACACACTTCTCAAGAGTACAAAGAACACTTTTGAAGAGAGACCATACTTGGGGGAATAAAACAAGGCTAAATAATTCAAAATTATTCAAGTTATACAAGGTATGCTCTCTGATCAAAATGTAATTAAGTTAGAAATCAACAGAAAGATCCTCAAATATCTGGAAATTAAAGAACACATTTCTAAATAATGGGTTAAATAAGACAGGGGAGAAAATTAGAAAGTATATTAACTGAATGAAAAGAAAAGCACAACATATCACAATTTGTGAGATTCTACTAAAGCAGTACTTAAGGAGAAGTTTACAGCAGTAAATGCAGAAAGGTCTCAAATCAATGCCCTAAGCTTTCACCTTTTAGAAACTAGAAAAAAAAAGAGCAAATTAATCCCAAAGCAAGCAGAAGAAATAATAAAGATCAAAGCTGAAATCAACAAAATTAAAGTAGGAAAAAAAGAGATAAATCAATGAA
>PVJL010021522.1:0-10454 GCA_004026885.1 Lyroderma lyra
TTCTGTGAGTGTCTTTAGTTGCTCTGTGTGGCTGCCTCGATGTCCTGAATTGCTTCAGGTCATATATCACTTATGTCAAATAAACACATTACAGCATGTCCTCATCCACCTTATTCACTGGATATGGCACCTCACAACTTCTGACTCTTCCCCAAAGTCAAAATGACCATGAAAGGTCAACATTACTAAACATAGCAGCATATACTTTAAGCTTAAAATTTGCTAAACATAGCAGTTAGTAAAAATTATGTCAACGTGATAGAGAGTTCTTGTTGATGGCATTCAATTTCGAAAGAGAGTTCATGTAGATAATCCCAAGAATTCACTGCTTGATTCAGAAGATTTCCAAAGACCTCAGTTCCTCCACAGTGATAAGAATGAGAACGTTGTTTCATACCATTTGGTCAAATCACTCCGTATGGTGATACTGTAGACCTGACAAGTAGAATTACCATGGTCTTCTGACTGTATTCTCCAATGTCACTGTTTCTAATCAACTAGGTACAGACCTGAGAGTATTTTTTGTTTTGTTTTTTTTATTTTGATAGGAACACTTAACATGAGATATACCCTCTAATTGTACAATATAGTATTGTTGACTCTAGGTATGATGTTTAACATGAGCTATACCCTTTTAACAAAGGTTTAAGTATTGTTGACTCTAGGTACAATGTTTTACAGCACATCTTTAGAACATGTTTAAGTCATCCTGGTCCATACTGCTGTAATTACATTCCCCTAATGATCTGGAATCAGTGTTGTTGATTGTTCTCTCTGATTCCCTTCTCGTCATGCACACTTTTTTTGTACAGCACATCAGACCTGAGAGTTTTAAACTACACCAATTACCAGACTTGTTTTCTATCTAAACTAACACCATTCCATTATTTATTCATAAAAGTAGTAGTTTCATTGAGGCTTGTACACAACTTAGCTTTAAAAGATTGACTCCTAATGCATAACGGTCAATCGAAAGTTTGGAGGGAACATGGAGTGTTAGATGGGTATGCTAGGGGAGCTATATCACTCATAAGAAGACCCCATGTCGATTGTTTTGCCATTCATTTCATTTACTGATGTATGTGTCATTTCACCAACAGGCAGAACGATCATCCCGGCGGTCTTTTCCCGTGTGATGTTGATCCCACTCCTTAACCTTACCGGAGTGAGAAATTAATCTGCCTCCAACTCGAGGCTTTTACTGGCATCAACTAAAAGCTATACATGTAGCTGGCTGTTACTGACCACGTTTGCATCTTAATCATCATTGGGAAGACCAAACACTTTCTTGAATCCTCTTTGATCCACAACATCGTCGTGCCAGGGCGATGTCAGAGGGAATTCTTCGGTGAGTCTTAGCATGCTAACGACGAAGAAAAGCAAAGTGGGTGTGAATGCACCACACAGCTGTGCGTGGGAGGAAGCGCTGCATGCTAACGACGAGGAAAAGCAAAGTGGGTGTGAATGCACCACACAGCTGTGCGTGGGAGGAAGCGCTGCATTTCCTACATCACGCCCACCGCCCTGTCCCCTGACCTCAGAGACTTGCCATGACCCCTGTCAGTAATAGCCCAACTGTCCCTCCTGCTCCTGAAGGCAGATGGACTCCCAAGTCCTGAGGAGGCCTGGTGGCCTGTGACTGCACATCACGTCGCACTACGTTAACGCAGCGATGCAGCGAATGCAACCATGCATCTCCTATTGTGGAACAGATGCTTCAGTGACGTCATCAAGAAGGAGCAAATAAATTGGAAGGTGAGAAGCACATGACCTGGCGATGCCAATTAGTGGCAGACCCACCCTGCACACGTTTTGACACAGCTAATGGAGTTGTTCCCTCTCACCCTCTCGCTCCCATTTTGCCTACATGGGGAAAAAAGCTATCTTTCTTCCATTTAAACTGGTCTTCTTTTTTCTTTGGCTTGAAAGGAGGATCTTCTAGTAGAAGCTGTGCATGCAAGAATATGAGATCAATTCCATGTGCTAATAAAAACACACAGCACTTACATGTGGCTACTTCAAGGATGACTGAATAAGATGAGCACGTATGTTGAAGAAGCAAGTTGAATGAGAGGTTGTTAAAGAGAAACACCATGACATGTCCAGCAACCGAAACATCATTTAAGAGATGTGACTTAACATAGTTTTTCATGTGCTGCCCAATCTTGATACTCTGAGCCAGGCAAGGCCAAGTTCAATACCAACAGATAGTCAGTGTTTCCTTATACATAATAATCCTCACTGTCTGACATCATTTATGAGGATAGGCAGGGTTACTTATTTTAAATAAAATCAATGATAAAATGACTGGGTTGTATTTTTTCTATACTTCGGTAATTAGGTCACCAAAAGCTAATATGAAAGCTGTATTTTTCCATCACAGAAATTTTCACATCTTGAACAATCAAAAATTTTAAAAACCAATGAAATTGCTCATAGATATGATTAGAACGAAAATTTCTTTTTATTCTACCTAACATCCTTAGTTTCCTTTCCCTCATGTATGTTTTTATGTGTAATCTACATTCATTAATATTTACTTACTACTTCTCTGCACTCAGCACCAGGAACTAGGAATACAAGAATTAATTTCAAAATGTGACCTAAATACCAAAATAGGTAATATCTGGTGTGCAAACCACACTTAGCGAGCAAATATGTATTCTGATTTATTCAATTATATAACAAACCCTATTTCTTATGAGCTCATAATCTTTCTGAAGGAAATGGTTGAATTACAGGATTTACACATGTGCATTATAAAAATCTCAATGAGAATTACTGTGAACATAAAGCAAACATCTTTCTTTACAATACCCCAGGTTATAATCTTAATAATTGATATCTAGCAAAACACTCACAAACACACACCAGACTCATACAACTTTTGTTTGACACAGATGTGACCTCTGCCTGGGCATATTTTTTGAAATCTGTTCTAAGTGTTGACTGATGCCCGTCTATATCAGCATTTTGTGTGTCTGTGTGTGATAACTGCATTCTCACACCCAAGAACATCACAATCTATTAGACAGTCAATTTCAAGTCATTTTTCCAAAGCGGAAATTTAAGTGACATTTGTAATAAAAACTCTTGAGTTAAGGTCGAGGTTCAGTATTGCCTATTAACTTTCATTAGCATTTGTACTTGAGATGATTGTAGAGCCATGTGCACTTGTAAGAAATACTATACAAGGATCCCATATGCCCCCAATGTTACTTCATTGTACAACATTACAACCATATTCCTGACATCGACACAGGCTATTGATTTTACCAAGACTTCTCCAGCTGAATGGGTACTTGAGTACGTGTATGTGTGTGTGTGTGTGTGTGTGTGTGTTAGTTGCAAAGTTTTCTCACACTGTGGGTTTGTGTGTCCAACAACACAGTCAGGCCACAGAGCTATTTCATCACCACCAGGGTGCCTCACATTGCCTTATACACCCAGACTGGCCCTCCTCCTCCAGCCACCCCTTCTTCCATAGCCCCTGGCAATCACCAATCACTTCTCCAGTTCTACAGTTTTGTCTTGTCAAATGTATTCTAAATAGCCTTATACAGTATGTAACCAACTAGGGGACTGTTTGTTTCTGCATCGTAACCCAGCTATGCTGACTGATACATCATATTTTTTATCAAGTTCCTTTATTTTTAAATCCTATTAAAAAATAAAAAGTTAAGCACTCAGTTAAGGTCTTATAGGTGGTAGAAGTTTAATAAATGCCCACTGGGATTTTGTTTTCATGCACACCAGTTTTACTTTTAAATCACTTTTAAAAGCTAATATATATATATATATATATATATATATATATATATATATATATATATCGAGCTTAACTAATGGAAGCAGGTTTTCACTGAAGATAGAAAGCAAGGCTTTGTTGCACTGAACTGTCCTGGTAATGAGCTGGTAGAGATGCCGCATTAGAACCGGGAAGGATGGAGGCCAATAGCCCCATCCCAATCTCAGCAATTTGCACATTCAGTGTGGAGGTCACCTTGAGTTAGCTAAAGGTCTTAATCATTGAACTTAAAAAGGTGTAGGCATGTTTATTACAAGTAAGGACACATAGTTGTTGAAAGTAGGAAAGAGAAAGCATGGTATGGTTAAAACGCTGTATGGATGAACCTATAAAAACATTTTTTTGGACACGGGAAATGCCAGAGGTAAGTGGGGTTATTAACAGTATTGATGATAAAAATCAGCCTCAAAATTCCACACAAACCGCATGTTATTTTCATGATTAAACTGGCCCTCCAAACATGGTGCTGACTTGCTCACCACGCCATGTTCGGCAGCTAAAAACACCTTACACCTAGTTTCTGATAAATTACCACATTTTAAAAATTAGTGCATTGATTTAAATCAATGGAGCACAAGTTACATTGTGCTCAAGGTGTAATTAAGAGGGGAAAAAAAGATAAGAAGTCCAAAGCAGAGAAGTGTATGGACCAATTTTAGAATATTGAAGTATTCAAATGATGTAACTAGTTTTTCAAGAGACATTTTTTAACCTGCTTCATCAATTTGAATATTTTTTGACAACTGAATAAAAATTAAGTTTGTAATAGTGTGTTTAGGTTTTTATATATACCACCCAATGTACCTAATCATCATTACTTATATGAACTTCCACTAATTAAGTGGCCGGTTCATGTTTGCACATTGCGCACACCTTCAGTAAATACCTTGTGTAATTAAGGCTAAACTCACCTAAAAGTTTTTGAAAAGAATTATAGGTAATTAGAGTGATGTATGATTCTTTCTTATTGTTTGTGATTTAAATTTTAGTTGTGAGATTATTAGTTTCCCAAATTACCAAGTCATACCGGAATTGTGCCCAATGATACTGCTTTATGATACTTTCGCTGAATTTTCTAGCATATTCAGCACTTGTTGATGGACACTTACTATGTTCATAGAAAATAGGAAATCCTTTTTCCTGCTAGACTCTGGGTGGTACCCCAAGACCCCATGACCTCCTGCCAAGGGAAGGGTACAATGTGCACCATTGGGGATCCGTAATCCATTTCAAACAAGCAACCCTATGTGCAATTTTATAACTGACTATAACTAGCACATCAGCCTTTTCCCGGTAATCTGTCAGGGGTTGTATTGGCGTAGGTTTCACTTTAAAACTCAAAGCTCATTATTACTAAATGGGAAAGATCTCTGCCTATTTCTTTCATTTGTACATTTCTGCATGTAAGAAATGTACAAATGAAAGAAATAGGCAGAGATCTTCATTAAGTCCCTGGGAATTCTGGGAATCCAAGCCATTAATGATGCAGTCTGCTCTGCCCACCACAAAAGGGAAATGACAGAGAGAAAATGGGGTCAAGAGTCAGAAAGTTTTTCTCAAGTCCTCAATGAGATCAAGAATTTGGCTTAATTCTAAGGATTTTTTTATGTGCGACATGTGACTGTATCTATTAAAAATGTTAACTTTGCGCCAGCAGTTCGGACATGTAGGAATGAACACAGTGTATAAATGCTGCTCAGTGACAAAAATGTTTATGTCTTAAAATCAGGGGGTGGTAAAGCATATTAGATCACTGCTAATATATCTAAGTATTGATCTTATTCTTCTGTAATCATAGCAACCATTGACTGCTCATGGGCTGCAAATGTATATATTAAATCATGTGGAATAGATACTATTACTTGTAACATCCTCTTTGTCTACCTTGGGAAACTGAGGCACTGCTCTGACCTGAATGTTTGTGCTCCAAAACTCATAAATGCTGCAACAATAACCCCCAAAAGTAATGGGGTTAGAAGATGGGGACTTTAGGAGATAATTAGGTCAGGAGGGTGGAGCCTTAGTTATGAACCAGGAAAAGGATCCTCATTGGACCACATGTGCTGGCTCCTTGATCTTGGACCTTACAGCCCTCAGAACATGAGAAATTAATAGTTGCTGCTTACATGTAACCCTGTCTGTGTGTTTTTTGTTAGCAACCCCAGTAGACAAAGGCAGGTGAGAGGTTACATTACTGGCTCTGAGTCACACAGGTCATCAGTGGTGCATTTGGGATCCAGAGGCAGTGGGGCGCAGCCACCACAATACTGACCAATGCATCTGATGGGAACCCCGAGGATGAGTCAAGATTTTCAGGAGTATCCAGGCCCCCACCTCCACCCTCCACAAAGTATTTAATCACAGGAGTTACAGGAGAGCAGACTGGCAAAGACGAAGGGCATTTGTGTCGCATCTAAAGGATGGAAAGAACCAGAACCTTAAAGGATGGAGATGGTGAGAGTTTGATGGGGCAGAGGACAGAGTAAGGTTCAGCTGGGTGTGGGGAGGGGTGTGCAGAGCTTAGAGCCAGAGAAGAAGGAGGCATGGGCTGGACGCCTGCCCAGAGCTCCAAAAGCTAAGCAGACCTGCGTTGCCGGATCTGCGTTTGGCTTGGGCAAAGGCTTGGAAGATCGTACAGCAAATGGGCGAGGTTTTACAAGGACGACTTCACAAGGTGAATTTTGCTGTTTGGGGGTTGGATTGGCAGGGATTCAAACTGTTTTAACCACCGTGTGTCTTGATTTTAAAAACAGGAGCAACAACCCTGTCCAACTCCCATGTTGAAGAGTTAGGGTAAAACATGATTAACACACTACTTTTCTCTTTCTATTTTTGTGAAATGCTTTGGGGAACAATTTTTAGAGTAAATCCCAGATAGCTTATTTTTGGCATTTGTCATAAAAGTAAAAACACCCTGAAAACATGATTATTTTTCTATTCTGGTTAATGTGAATAGCGTGTACAGTATATAAGACATGTCTGTCTAATTAGCTGTAGAAACATAGAATAAAAATTAATTATAAATATGCACTTGCCATCTATATTTAAACAATTGTTCATTCCCTCAAACAAAATAAGATGGACTGCGAAAGAAAGCACATAAATAAGTGTCTAAATAATGCAATGGTATAAAAAAATAATTCCAGAAGACTGCATCCCACAATGCATGGCTGCATTATTTATGCAGCAGAACATCCTAGCACACGTCAGTACAACCCCCGTGTAAGAGTGAGCCCCAAGCACAGCAACCGGTCCATTTTGCCGCAAGGAGAGATTCTGATTTACGAAGTTGGCTCCAGTGCTGCATACATATGTGATAGTTGGTAATAGGTACTTTCCCAATACAAACTTCATGTTCCAGTGCAAGAAGCAGTTTGTGGCAGCTGTTGCATAATTTTTAAATTACAGAGACCTTAATCTTAATGATGTGTAAAAAAAGTAAGTGATAAAACATAATGAAAATAAAATCATTTTGGAAATAACCACCGTCAAAAATCAACAGCCCGAATGTCCCACTATTCTTGGTGGTTGTAATGGAAAAGCCTGCATTTCAGGAAGTTTTCAAAGTCTGCCAAGTGAACATGCCTTGCATAATCATGAAAAATTAAAAATAAATGTGACCTTCCTTTTGACCTTTTGACCATCCAACTTATCACCATGGCAGGAGCCCAATGAGAATGGAATTGGTTCATGCCACTTGATGGCTTTTGTCATTATTAAGTTGTTGATGTTGTGCAAGTGGGAAGGACCCTGCAATGATATTATCTTGCAGCCTGAACTGCAGTTTTGTCCCCACCAGATTGACCCGCGACATCTCTAGACTTCCTGAGGCATTTGTTTCCTCATTTGGAAAGAAGAGATTAAACTCTAATGGTCTCTAACAGCCCACTGAACCTCACTTTTCTCCGTCTTCTGGGGAAGGATTTCTGAATTTTTTTTTCTGTGATCTGTTTCTGCTTTTCTTCACCAAGCTTGCTTTATCCTATCAGTAAAAGTCTGGCCCAAGTTAATGAGGTTGCAACTACAGTTTCAGTTTCATGACCAACGGCGATCACAGTCATGGTGGACATTCAAGGTTCCAGTTACTACACAGAATCTGGAAAACGCATTTTTAATTGGAAAACTCACAGAACATGCTATTAATGTTTAGTGAGCACTGTATTTTTCTATGTGAGACATCCCTGGATCTTAGGACATATTTTCACCCATGTGCTTCCCACTTGTGTGGCAAAAGCTCACTATTCTGTTTCTGTCTCCCACCAAATGCCCGATTCGCAATAATTCCTAAAAATACAATGGGTGGAGGAGGAAGGGGCAGTCAAATACATGATGAGGGAAGGAGAACTGACTCTGGGTGATGAGCATATAAATGCAACACATGGACGATGTATTGTAGAAGTTCTAACCAACATCACCCCTATAAATTTAACAATTAAAAAAAATAATAAATGGTTGATTGACATTCTCATTCAAACCTTAGGACAAAGATAAAAGAAAAGAGGGAAAGAAACACATCCAAAGAAAGCTTTTCATTGTCTCTCTCTTGTGTTCATGATACTATCAGGTGTAGACAGTTCAGCTTCCATGGTGAGGCCAAAGGCCAAACAAAGACTTTCAAGATGGCACTAATGCAAAACTAGGGCATTTAAATTTTCTTCTGCTACACAAGGACATTCCTCCATCCTGCCTCACTCTCCTCCTCTTACCAAACCTGATAACACACCCCATCTCCACCTCGTTTTTTTCTTTTTGCCTATGGCTCTGGCGAGACTCTCAGAACCAAATGTCTTCTATGAAAAACTCTCCCAGTTTCAAGAGAAAATTCTCAACAGCCTGGATTGCGAAGAATGAATACTAACGATGGGTAATTGAGTGTCTTATCTAAGATTTTAAATGGCAAAGAAGGCAGTGACGGCTATTTCAGGGGGAAAAGAAATTCAGCCCACTCTATTTCTTAAAATGACTTTGGATACAAATCCTTGGTTTAAATTCTGGCTCTGTCCTTAATGGGTTGTGCAACTCTGAACACTTCTACTTTTGTACATCCCAACAACCTTCTTGTAAACTGCACACTTGAATTAAATCAACAATGACAAGTAGGGGACCCACAGGCTGCCAAAACCCCATCTCTGAAAACTACGATTGTTTGATAGTTGTTCATTCTACACTTCACCTCTGAGATTTGGCTCCTCCTCTAAAAGTACTCAGGAAACTACTGCAAGTGAATTGAAGTTGACATATACTACAGACAAGTGGTGTCACGCCTTGTGGCTTCCCTGGGCCACATGGGAAGAAGAACTGTCTTGGGCCACATATAAAATACACTCACACTAACGATCACTAACAATAGCTGATGAGCTAAAAAAAAAAAAGGTCCATGCATACTTTTCCTAATGTTTTAAGAAAGTAGACGAATTTGTGTTGGACCACATTTAAAGCCATTCTGGGGCATATGTGGCCTTTAGGCTGTGAGTTGGACAAGCTTACTATAAAATGGACATTTCCCCCATAAAACTTATACATTGAAATCCTAACCCCCAATGGGATGGTATTAGGAGGCAGGGCTTCTAAGAGGTGATTAACTCATAGGGTGGGGCCCTCATGAATAGGATCAGTGCCCTTAGGAATGGCACCCCACAGAGCTCCACCCCCTGCCACATGAGGAGATAGGGACCAGACAGCCATCTCTGAACCAGGTGAAGGCCTCTCACAGGATGTGGAATCAGTTGGTACCTTGATCTATGATTTTTCTATGTTTTCTTCCCAGTGAGAACATGTTGTGTGTCTGTGGGTGTGGTTAACCAGTCTTAGGTCACACAGTCATAACATTCTATCTGCTCTGTCATATCTTTTACCATGTTGGCCCTTCAGTGGTCACACACTTTCGCTCTTATTGATCCCTGACTTCCTGGAGGAACTACTCATCGATCCTCCCTTGGTTCTTTTTTATAAATTTAAATTTATTGAGGTGACTTTGCTTTAAATTTATTGAGGTAAAATTACACAGGTTCTAAGAGTACAATTCTTCGTTGTCTATGTGTTGTACTGTGTGTTCATCATCCAGTCAGTTCTCCTTCCATCACCATATGTTTGACTCCCCCTCCCTCCTTCTCCACCTACCTCCTCCCTTTCCCTCTGGCAACTACTAAACTATTGTCTGCATCCAAGATTTTTATTTCTATTTTGATTGTTGGTTTATTCTGTTCTTGAGATTCCACATATAAGTGAGATCATATGGTATTTGTCTTTGCCAGTCTGACTTATTTCACTTAGCATGATATCTTCTAGTTCCATCTATGCTGTTGCAAAAGGTAAGATTTCATTCTTCTTTACGGCCAAGTAATACTCCACTGTGTAAACGCACCAGAGCTTCATTACTCAATCATTTATTGATGGGAATTTATTTATTTATTTATTTATTTTAAATTCATTTTTATTGTTAGACTTTTTGGGGTGACATCTGTTAGCAAGGATTACATAGGTTTAATTCTACAGTGCATTGTCAACTTGTTGCATAATAAGTTCACCACTTAATGTGGTTTCTCTTTCCATCACCTTATATTTAACTTCCCCCACTCCTCTCCCACCCCCTCCCCTTTCTCCCCTCCCTAACCCACTCGTCCCCAAATAAACATTAAACTATTGA
>PVJL010021523.1:0-10474 GCA_004026885.1 Lyroderma lyra
TTCTGGAAGGGTCTAAACCGAGAAGGGGAGTGTTGGCAGAGAAAGCTGGCGAGTATTATATTTGTTTTCTTTTTGGCAGAACCAAGGAAAGGAGACAGTTTTAGCCTCAGCACCAGGTTAAACTTTTATGAAATAATTCATGGTTTTCCTTTCGCCAGTGTGGAGAGCACACAAAATGTCCAGGCCTCTAATAAAGCTTCAGAGAACAGGGGGAAAGCTGTCATCTGAGAACCGCTAAGGATTGATGAATATCAAAATAATTTCCATCTCACACTGGAAATTCCACCTATCTATTGGAGTTGACAACCCAGATTGATCACCCAAGCCAAGTTAATCATAACGTATGAAAATGCTGAGGCCCCTATAATTAGTTACTACCTAAATGAGATTCCCATCTTTGCTAACCGTAACCCCTGAATATATCAGGTCATCCATCTTTCAGCTTCTTACACTAGATTCATAACTTAATTTACTACTGGTTCCCCCTCAAAATCCGCCACGTCTTACCCAGACCGTGTTCTTTCCTTCCGTCCATGTGTATGAGAGTGTGTGTAAGAAGGATACAAGTGAGGGAAGTTAGGAACCGGTCTCCTGCAGGAGGCAGCACCGCACAAGTGGCAGAAATGGACACGATTTGGGGAGCTCTGCAGTAGAATCCTTGGCCCACCACCTGTTCTGGGACCCTGAGTGGTATCTCTGTTTCCACATCTGTATGATGGAAATGCTCCCCCTTGCTCTACACAGTTACTCATTTTCTTAAATGTCGCTCTTTCCAACCACCCGGCAGAATGACAAGCATGACTGCCAGTTTTACAGATGGAGTGTGGTTGTGTAGGACACACGGTGACTGGAGGCCCCACAATCTAACCTCCCGGGTCCACCCTTGTGTTTCTTCACACAAACAGAGTCAATTTAAGGTTCTCAGAGTTCCTTGAACAGAGTGTTGCTCTCTGCTTAGAGGAAACCCACTTGCCCACTGCCTCCTGGAGCCCCCAGCCTTTTCTGGATCTGTTACTTTCGTTCTCTCCAGGTCCTGGACTACGTACACACCGAGCTTGTCCGACCCGCAGCCCATGGGCGTATGTGGCCCAGGACGGCTTTGAATGCAGCCCAGCACCAACGTGTAAACTTTCTTAAAACATCATGAGATTTTTCACAGCCATTTTTTAGCTCATCACCTAGTGTTAGTGTCAGTGTGTTTTATGCGTGGCTCAAGACAATCCTTCTAATGTGGTCCAGGGAAGCCAACAGGTTAATGCCCCTGACATAGACACTTGATACGCAATTGACTATTTGCATTGATATAAAAACACATTTAACACAAATAAATATAGGAATGTCTGTGTTTATAACTGTATAATCATAGTGGACTCTCAGTTCGCCGGCATCGACGGGGATGGGGAGGTCCTGGATAAATGTGTCCAGCACACTCACACAACCGGCAAAACTCTCAAGCGACGGGAAACGTTTTTGTCCCGGGGACCTGAGAGTCTACGGTCTCACGTCCTGGGCTGGTACAGTTTATGAAGAGTTCCCCGTGGTCCAGTTGTTGAATGCTTCAGAGTTCTGGAGTTGCCTAGCTGCTTTCCATATATGGGAACGCCGGCAAGTTGTTTTGCTACCTCCCTCACGGCTCTCTTATGAGCTTTAAAAGGTAAATATTTGCCGTCCTAACACAGCGCCTGTAATGGAGTACCTGCTCGTCCAATGCTCTGGCCGTTATCAGCACCTTCGTCACCGTTATCACTACTCCTTTCTCTTCCTGGCAACGTAGCGCAGCCTCGCGGACAGGTGTGACCTTCCCAGTCTTACGGAGGGGAAACTCAGGCTCCGGAGGGAAGGGTGGCCGGGTTAGAACAGACCCGCAACAAGAATTCAGCTCTTTTGCCTCCCGGTGAGAGTGGTCTTTCTTTTGCCATCGTGTCTCGGCATATCCGTGGTAGGAGATTCTTCCAGTTGAGAAGGAGGCTGGCAGAAAGGATATTTAATGAGCTGAATCATTTAGACAGATTGGAAAAACACTGTTGTCCATTTTGCACGTTATGTTCCTGCCAGAAATCAAGTAGGTAGAGGTTTTGAAGGGTCATCAGTAAGATAAATGTGGTGGTTTTAGATAATCAACTTTTAAGCCCCATCAGTTATATTTAAAGTTTGAAGAAAAGAATTTTAAAAATGCACGCATGATGCTGAATGCTTCGAGCTTGGCACACGACCAAGTTTCTCTCATCAAAGCAATGACTCTAAAAGAGTCATAAATACCATAATCCTATATCATGGAACATTAATTATTCTAGCAAAGGTGGTACATTTAAGTCAGCTTCTCAAAATCTGAGGAGTTAATTGAGAACTACAAATGGCCAGTTCAGGCCCCGCTAGTCTAAGGAAAAGATCAAAACGTTGATATAGCAGTTGAGGGCCAATCTCCTCACCACGTGCACAGTTTCATCTGCTCAAAGGTCACTCTCTTTAACCTTTGTCTACAACTCTCACCCGTCTCCGTGGGAGAAATCACGTCCCACCAGCCATTTTCCAGCTTAATGAGATAAAAATTCTGATGATCAAAGCACGAAAGTAAAACTAAGCTAAACTAGTCTCTGCTACCGATAAATATTTAACAGACGTGGTCCGAGCCCCTCTGCCAGCTGGAGGAGGGAAAAACACTCTATTTCACAGTTCAGATATAATTATTGGCCACATTTCTCCAAGCAAAGACAGCGACATGGGCTCATTCTTGGGCGAATGTTCTTCCGCCCTTGGCACTGGGATTTGCTTTTCTTTAGCAGATTGCATCAACATACCCTTCCCTTGACCCCGTTTACTTAGTCAAAAGATACCTGGAGCCAAATCCATGTGTGAGGGGTAGGCCGGGAAGAGGCTGGCATGAGGTGTGTTGACATGCCCATCAAAGGCTTCTGGTAGTCACCACCCAAAGCACCTGTCCGTCTGTCCACAGCAAACTGATGGGTCTGGTGCATGATTGGTTATTCAACGTGGTGGTTCACTTCGGAGTTAGAACTGCTATCCAGACCCTGGTAATCACCTTGTTGGACTACTTCACCACAAGTCATCACTGTGCCTTTGTTCACTCCTTAAACAGACTGTGTGTAAAGAATGTTCTAGACAGCACCACTGAGACTCCTTCCAGTAATTACTGACTCATCACTTGGACTCCCAGGCAGCTGTTGTATAATATGAGCAGGATGTTTTGACCGTGTTCCTTGACCTGACCACTTTGACCCCAAAGGTGTTTTGATTCAAGGACACACTTGAGGGCCCAGGTGGGTAACACACCACAACTAGATCCATTTCCTATTTCTACACTGTCCCTGGGTAATCATTTTCCTAACACTGTTAACCAGAATAGTTTCCCCCCCCCCCAAAACATTAATCTGGTCATGTCATTCCTCTGCTTAAAAACCATCAATCATTGACTTCCTATCATCAGCAAAACAGCAACTCCACACTCTGATCCCACTTGACCTGGCTTTTCCCATGGCCAACACTTCTTACGCAGCCGGCCCCTGTCACACATCCTGCGTGTATCACACGTTAATTTACGCTTTTTCCCTCGTCCAAGCTGCCTGCCCCACCCCTACCTTATTTTCAAGTCTCATTCTTTCCCAAGACAAAGTATCCTTCAGGGCTGGTGTCAGGTTTTCTGACACTTCTAGGCCTGGAACCCACGCCTGTGACACACATGTTCTATTTCAGTTATTATAGGCATTTTCCTGCTATTGAACCTGAACTGCTGCTTGTGAGTACAGAGCTATCTCACCAATAACGGGGAGTTGAGCCTGTGTTTTATTTTAATGACATTAGATTGCAAGGGGCAGTGTGGTTGGGACTCCGGTGTAACTGATGAGGATGAGGGCAGGAGGAAACCAGCACACGTCTTCATCCCTCGTCGTCAACTGTCTGTGTTAAAGCTGTGCAGCCCCCCAGAGGACAGGAGCGTGAGTCACACGGGGCTTGGCCTCAGCCAGGAGTATGCACGTGGGTCTGATCGCCGGCGAGCGGCTCTAAGTCCTCTACGAGGTCCATCTTCTCAGACCACCTGGCCTGGCTGCCATGCAGCCGCAGCCTGTTGGTTTGGTTTAAGAAATTCTCTGCGGAGAGGAGACCTTGACAAGAACACGCAACTGACTGCACAGGTACTCCTGTGGGGTCTGCCTTTTTAAGGAACAAATTTAATCAGGCCCTGACTCAGAGTCAGAATAGGTGTACGCTAAGTGTTTAATACTTTATGAGTAGCTTTACTGTAATTTAATCACCAAATCCATGAGCTGATTTTTGTCCTTTGTTTGTTATATCAGCAGTTATTGACTGAGTACTCACACTGTGCCTGAGGACACAAACGGGGGGTAGTGTCATCCTGCCCTTGAAGAATGCCCCCAAAACGTCTTAGAGACGCAACAGCTCAAGCTCAGAGAGGCCACTGTCTGGCTGGCCTGGACTCCAGCTCAGGTCCTTGACTCCTGTCACAGAGTCAAGGGCATGTCAGCCCCTCCTGGGTCTCTCACTGGTCTGGATGGCTGGCAGGCTCAGACTCAGGACGCAATGGGCGGGACCCAGGGCGCAATGGGCGGGACCCAGGACGCAATGGGCAGGAATAAGCCGCTTTCCACCGGCCGCTGGGGGACAAGGCAGCCTGGCTGAGCTGGGCGGAAGCCCTGTGGCTGGAGCAGCTTCTCAAAGACGCTGCCTGGCCACGGAGTAGCTTCCCCATCGTGTACATCTGTCCGCCAGCACGCGTGCTCTCAGACCTCACAGATTCGCCGGGGAGGGGGACAATTTGATCCCCTTTTTCTTTCCCATGCTTGGCAGTAGCTGCGTCATAATCCTTTCAACCTCGCGGAGCCAGGAGAATCTGACAGCGAAGGCCATGTTAGCCCTTGAGAACACTTCCCCTCTTTCAAATTTGGAGGATTTAGGACATGTCTGCAAAGAAAAACACAGACGTTTGGCCGTTGGTGTCTTCCCGATCAGCTGGGAGCCCCAAAACTCCTTTCCCTCTGCCCAAAGAGCGACTCCGTGGACAATGGCCTTCGACTTGATGGCAACATCTCAGCTCCCCCATTCCTAGCCCTCACATTTTGATCTTTAATATCATCAAGGACTTTTAATACCATCACTGACTTTTTTAATGGGGCTTTATATCTCTTCCCAGCCACTGTTGATGAATGCTTTCATAGGACGATCAACACGGTTTAATTTCTTTTGGGGCCTTGAAACGGGTCTTAAAACACCTGGGCCCCACTATCTTTAGACTTTCCACAAGTTTCCCCACCACCACCAGGCCAGGCCCCATAGCCCCAGCTTAAATCAGCTCAGCAGGCTCTCAGAGGAGAGTTCAGACAGGCCCATGGGAGAAAAATGGGCTGTCAGCCTAATGGATTTACTGTGAAGTTCGGTTTTCTACTTTCATAGACTAAGCTTTTGAGTTAGTTATTTCTATAAATGTGGTAGAGGTTGCCTAGGTATTCACAAACATATTCCTCCTTATCCCTGAACCTGCTGCTGGACAACATTCCCCAGCCTGTGTGGTGCATCTCCAGCCTCTGGAAACGTCCGTGAAAGTGACACCTACCTGATTGGCCTGCGTGACAAAAGCTCTCTGCAGGCGCCTGGTCTCTCTCCTTTGTCCGTCACATATAGAATATTATTATCCTAGATTTACTAGAGAAACGAAAAAATTACCACGTGAAAGCCACTGCTAAATACTTTATTGGACTTTATAAGCCCCTAAAACATCACGCTTCTGAGGTGTGGGATTTGTTTGTTTCGAAAGCCCATGTTACCCCCAACTATTATAGAAGCCAATTCCTTGGTGTTGCCTTAGCAGTTGGTTTGGGGTGGCACGCGAGGAGATAAGTTAGACCAGAAGAGTAAAGAGCTTTGTTTTACTTTTTGGTGGCAAAATACTTGCTAAACTGTCACCTTCAATTTTTGAAGGCAATCTGTTTGATTCCTGTAGCTCTGCAGGCGTGTCCAACCCACAGCCCAGGACGGCTTTGAAGGCGACCTGACATCAATTCTTAAAACGTTATGAGATTTGTTTGCGGTCTTTTTCTTCTTTTAGCTCATCAGCTGTCGTTAGTGTGAGTGTATTTTATGTGTGACCCAAGGAGGGCCAAAGGTTCGGACATTGCTGCTCTAGACGAACAGTTGGGGAAAGTCAGAATAACTGCATGTCCAGTTGTATTGATTTCAGTCAGGACAGTGTTACCAGAAGGGGAGGAGTTCAGGCAAGATCATGCCCATTTGCAAGTGGATGTCCATGCCATGGAGAAAATCCGAAGGTGCAACATCCTGCAGACGTGTAAAAGCAAGGTGGTGCCAGGCCCCAACCTCGGAAGAGGTTGTTGGTGAGCACACCCAGTCAGGATTCTCAGTTGAGTTCAATAGCTCACACCTGAGCCATTCGTGAATGGGGTGGTGTTTTCAAGTACTGTTTCACATGGATGGCATCAGGTGATCTCCTTTAAGTCGAGAATGGGAAGATATTGAGAAGAACAACAACAAAAATAGAGTTATGTCCAAGAAAGGGCTCTGGCTGTGGTCATAGCGACGTGGAACCACTCAGGATAAGGTCGATCAGAAGTCTATAGTGTTTTTTGCGAGAAATGAAATTGCAAAGGATTCACAGGCAGAGACTGAACGAGCCCCAGTTAAGCCTGGGTTTCAAACCTGCCTGAGCAGGAAAGAGGCTGTGAGATCTCGTGAGCCTGAGAGGAGGGTGTAGTCCCTAGTACTCACTCCAGCTGTGACCAGGGAGGGTGACAGACAAGGATGACCTCCCTGGAGGGCCAGCAGGCATGTGGGCTTTTGGAAGTTCCTGCACTGTGAGGACAGAGTGACCGTTACGTAGCAAGAATCACACTGCTGAGAATGAGGGCCTGGCCACTCTTACCTGTTCTAGGAAGAGCATGTAATGTTCTCATCTTGCCTCTTCTCCACCATTGTAACTGTGTGTGCGACGCAAGTGGGTGTTAGGCGTTTTGACTTCTTTAGATTATAGGTCTCTAGACTAGGAGATGCTATCCAGCTCTAATGAGTACAATTCTTAGTCACCCCGAAATCTCGGACTTGGAGCTGGCATGGCGACTGGACATGGCTTTAGTTTACCTCATGTGAGCACGACGAAATAGATAATTGGTGTTAGTCTTCTCTTCTTCCTTGACTACCCAGTGAGTAGTCAGCATTCCTTATGGGTGTGTCACATGGTTGACTAAATTCCAGGCAAAGTTACTACTTCCAGGATGGAACCATAAAAACCTAGACACTTGTAAACATAAACTAATCTCTCCATTTGCCATGCCCCTGTGGAAATATGTTTATATCTGAATCTAACTTGTCTCTCTTCACCGAACTGTTGGTGTAATAAATTCATCGGTAATGGAAATCAGGGTGCATACAGAAGGGGTGACTATCACAGGTTTAGGAGGCCAGACAAAGCATGAAGAGTATTTATGTCTAAACTAGAGAAGGAGGACTGAAAGTTAGCTCAGCATCAGGGCCATGGGCAAAACATTATCCAAGCAAATGGAATGGTGTTAGGAAGACCCAGAGACACAAAAAATTCTCTGCAGCAGGCAGTGTCACTTCCCCACTAGTGTGCTCTCAGTCCCAGTAATTTCAGCATCCTAAAATGCCTCCTTGAGCGTCTATACCTGAATCTGTCTGCCTCGGGCTGCCTGGTCGCTGGAAACTGTCCTGCCAATGTGCAGAGGCCGGAAGTGCCAAGGAGCTGATACCCGCCGCTCCTGAGGGTCTGGTGTGTGGACAGTCCAGGTATCTGGCCCCTGAGATGTGTTTGTGATGATCCTGTGTCCTACCCTGGATCCCAGAGCGCCAGGGTCAGACTGAGCTCCTACAACAACGGTGGTACCAGGCTTGGTACCTTTCCCATTGCCCTGTTGGTGTTTCCTGAGATCGACTCCCATTAAAATATGTGCGTGTGAATCTTTGTCTCAGGGTCTGCTTTGGGAGGAACTCAAACTCTGACAGCTTGCCACAATTAGGGAACTAAAACTTCACATTGATTTAAACATGGACTATAAAGAAGAGACATTATGAGACTGCATACAGAAAGGTAGAACCGGTTTGTACAAACACTACATACTTTATCTGAAAGGCATTTACATGCCATTAAATGGTTTGCTAAACAAGAGGAATATAGTTGGATATTAGATCAGTGTTTAGGGAAAAACCTGACTCTGGAAGCAAGAGAAAATCTGATTGGTTTAGGGAGAGTTAGCAGAAAGAAGAGAGATGTGGAGGTTCTTAAAGTAACCAAGGTTGAAGTCACTAATAACTCGAACTTTGATGATAGGGACGTGAATGGGGGAGGCAAGGGGTCTTTTGAGAGATTTAGGGGAGGTGCATTCAGAGGAGACTGAGCAGCCTGACAGGGTTGGTAGAACGTGAGGGCAGGAGAGAGGATTCAAACAGCAAGTGCCTTGGGAGCTGGTTGGAGCACTTGGGGGGAAAGTGACAGCCTTTCCTGAAGTAGGGAAGTGAGGGGGAGCAGCAGGTTCCCCAAAGGAGGGAGCAGGATGAATTTGCCGCACCGATCAGATGTGCACATCGCTGCAGCTAGGAAGCAGCACAGTGTACGAATCAGAGACTCGGGAATGATCGCAGCTCTGGAGCTGTGGATTGGAGAAGCGTTAAAATACAACGTCAGTAGAAACCGGGAGTGACAGTGTCCAGTGAGCATTTGTAGGGCTGGTTGTGTCCTGGACAGCACTGGCTCCCAGAAGACAGCTCAAAAATAACAGTTATGAGTGACTTTTTCCCCTTCCTCTTGTCACAGCAATTACAAGAGAACATTGGATTTTATTTAGAAGGCAGAGGTCAACTGTGAAAGATATCTTGATGGACAGCATTGTAAGTGAAATATCTCTTTATAATTGCCTGAGCCTAGGCCCTAACTTTTCCTTCATATATGAATACAAAATCTATTTCATAAATTTTTGTATGCAGTATATTTTCCAAAAACGAAACTGTGTGCATTAGGGTATTTTTTTAAGTTCTCTTTGGATATTTACTAAAAGTTATTCACTATTGTGCAATATCTTAGCACAATTGTCACTACTAGTTGCAATACGTATGTTACCAATACAACATACCTGTACGAATTGAAACTACAACTGTTGTAACCACAAATGAGACAGATATTCAAAACTACTTTTAATAACTTAAATACATGAAAGTTGTTTTATATGATCACACACACACACACAAATACACACACACACACACACATAATGTGTGTATATCAAAATGACAGAAAATTTATGATGGGAAATAATTACACTGATTTCTTTTATATCTGAGTTTCTGATTGTATTTGATTTGAATGTGTAGCTCTGTGCAGGACTCATGCCCATGATTCTCTGCCCCGCCCGCATTACAGTGTCTTTGGCCACGAGAGCCCAGTCACCTTCTGTCTATGGAATGAAACTGTGTCCAAGCCATTATGAGTACTGGCAACTAAATTTCGAGATAAGCAACATATTTTCTAATTAATTGTACACAAATATGAACACTTATATGATCGTTCACAAATACGAACATCTATATAATCGTACACAAATACGAACACGTATATAATCGTTCACAAATACGAACACCTATATAATCGTTCACAAATACGAACACTTATATAATCGTTCACAAATACGAACACCTATATAATCGTTCACAAATATGAACATTTATATAATCGTTCATAAAATTTCATAAAAGTTCATAAAATTTCATAAGATCTTATAATTTCATAATTTCATAAAATGTCATAAAATTTCTACTTTATATTCAGTGTTTCTTATGCTTAGAGGGTTTAGGAAATATTTCTCAGTGTATGCGTTTTACAGGTGGTTTAGGATACCTGGGGAAACTGGGGGTTACTACATCAGGTGTTTGCTTAATGCTTTCACTTCTGCTTCAGAAAAGTAGCACCTGTTTTTATTGGCAGATGAGGAAATGGAGGTCCAGAAAGATAGCTTGAATCTGCTTTTCCTTTTGCAAACTGGGAAATGTAGCAGTCTCTTCTTTATTATTTTCTTATTATTTTTTAACATACCCATCAGCCCCCTAAGTGTCCTCTTTTCCTTTGTCATGCCCTTGTGTCTTCTGATTCCCTTGCCGCTCCCAGAGCAACCTCTAATCTGTCTTCTGTCACTGGCTTGAGGTTGTCCTTTCTGTGTTGTGTACGTGGAATCATACTGTATATACAGTAGACTGTCCTTTAGCTGGCATGCATGGGGATGGATAGATGCCATGTAAATGTGAATAGACTCTCCGTTAACTGAAACTCAAGCAACTGGCACTCTCCAGCAAGGGACAAAATCTCAAGCCACCGGCAAAAGGAATCGTGCCGGGAGCTTGAGAGTGCTGGTCGCCCCGAATTCCGGCTAACGGACAGTCTGCTGTAGTAATTTTTGGTGAGGGAGGTCTGGCTTCTTTGACT
>PVJL010021524.1:0-10469 GCA_004026885.1 Lyroderma lyra
TAAAAAAAAAAAAAAAGACACGGTTGACTTAAAAAAAAAAATAAGGTGATGGAAAGAGAAATCACATTAGGTGGTGAACTTATTATACATCAAGTTGACAATGCACTGTAGAATTGTATGCCTGAAACCTATGTAATCCTTGCTAACAGATGTCACCCCAATAAGTCTAACAATAAAAATAAATTTAAAAAAAAGAAAATTAGATGACTAGAGATACTTGGTTTATTTTTGGACTCTTTTTTTTTTAATCTATGTTGTCTATCCTTGTTCCAAGACCACACTGTCTTAATAACTAATTTTTTGATATTAAGTTTGAAATCAGGACATGTGAATCCTTCTACTTTGTTTTTGAAGAAGGTTTTGGACTCTTTGAGGCCTGTTGCAATCTCATGTGAATTGTAGAATCATCTCTTTACAAAGAAGCCAGCTTGGAGTCTGGTAGGTTTTGTATTGAATCTGTAGGTCAGCTTTTTAAATTTTATTTAATGAGTATATATCTTTATTGTAATATAAAATACTTCATTTACAAATACTTTTTAGTAAAAAGATCATAAATCAATTTTTAAATTTATTCTAAAACTACTTAAATAGTACAAAATTCAGCACATCTGAGACTGTGGTACCTTCAAGTCTCCAGTACAGAAGATCTTAATGCAGGAAAAAGGTTATGATAAGCATGGCTTTTGACTCATAGAAGTTGGGAAGAAGTTTCAACTAAAATTATAAAAACGTTATTTTTTATGAAAAACTACAAGAATCCAAATCAGACCATTTCTTTATTTCTTTCACTGCAAAACAAAGTATTGAAGATGAACTAAATGGTGAAAGAAACAGTGATATAATCACTGTGTGTGTGTGTGTGTGTGTGTGTGTGTGTGTGTGTAGTGGAGGGAGTGTATGCATCTATGGGTGTAGTTTGTGCTGGCTGACCACAGCAGGATGCCAGGCACCCGGCTTTTGGAGGAAGTCAGGGTCCATAAGTGTGCCAGGAGAAATGGAGGCCTGCATTGCTGGGCGGGTGGGTGGGCCTGTCTGGTGACCCCAAGGTGGGAGGGCAAGTAAAAAATGTGCCTCAGGGTCCTGGGGGGCAGAGGCAGATGGCAGTTCCCAAGGCTTGACCTTCCTGTGCAAAGAAACCAAATTCTTTTGGCTGGAGAATGCCCCCAGAAGCTGGAGGAAGAGGAGAAAATGAGGCGAGCAGGGGCGAGCAGGCACAGGCAGGGAGCCTTGTGTCTGGGCATGCATTCAGGGTGGCGAAGCTATGAGTGTCTGTGGGCTGGAAGAAAGCTTGTGTGAAGGCAGGGACAAGGCCTGCCTGAGTCCAACCTGGCAGCCATCTGGGTGTGGTAGATGCTGCCCGCTGGAAATGCAGAGTGGAGTGTAGTCAGTGGGCAGCAGGCTCTAATTTTAGAGAGGAACCACCACCACAGGTGATGCACATGGTGTTAGGGCTAGGAGGTGTTGGGAGCAGGCCTTGCCAGGGCATCCAAAAAGGAATGAAGCAAAGCAACCAGATGAGCAGAGCTGCAAGGGAAGGCAGAAGCCTACAGGACCTGGTATTCCCAGGCGGTCTCCCATCCAAGTACTAACGAGGCCCCAGCCTGCTTAGCTTCCAAGATCAGAGAAGAATGGGCATGTTCAGGGTGGTATGGCCTTAGAAGAGCAAGCCGGCCACTGGAACCCTTAAAGACCTGCCTGACGCACCTCACAACCAAGCCAGCACACCTGTGTGCCTGCCAGTGGGAAGCCCAAACCCATGCACTGTTCTGTGCATGCATGCCTCTGCACTCAGCAGAGATGGCCCGCACGCACTCGCCTGTGCTCCAGCCGAGGTTCCGGTACACGTCCTCTGCCTACCACGCCTCCCGCTGTCCACTCGTCGAGATGCGGCAGGCCGGTGAACTGACTTTCATAGGGTGCAGGCCAGGGCCAGGGCCAGGGCCAGGGCCAGGGCGAGCCCTGCCAGGCCACAGACAGCCACACCCCGGGCCTGCAGACAACACAGGCTTGCACAACCACTTTAGCCTGACTGCCAGGTGTGAAAGTACTCTGGGGTTCTGGTGTCCCGGAACCTCCCAGGCCGCTTTTTGCTTGTCTAGCCAGGCCACTGTGCCCCAGGAAGGCGCCCGAGGTTCCAAACAGATGTACCAGCCTCTCAGCCTACATTCCGTTCCCTGTAAAAGCAACCAGGTCCTGGACCCAGCCCAGTCCTCAGCCCGGTTCCTGATTCTGACCCTGGGCTACACTCCTGGGGGGCATGAGTGGCCCAAAAGCCCCGGTGCTACCAGGAGGAGAGAGATCTGTCCATCCCCCTAGAGCCCTTTTCTGAAAGCCTTGCCCCTCACTTGTCACCTCATCACCCATCCCTCGGTCGGGTCCCCCAGCTACAAATCACCCTTCTTCGCTGAGGATCTGCAGGCAGGAGGACATGAGAGAGAGTGAGAGATACAAACAGAAACAGAGAAGAAAGAAGCACACAGACAGCAGCACACCCACAGACTCAGGGGTTCAGGGAGAGAAGGAGTGGAGAGGAAGATTTGCAGGGAAGGAAGGATGAAGAAACTGAGGAGGAACTGATGGAGAGACAGAGGGAGGAAAACAGGGAGGCCGCATGCATGCTGTGGCTAATGCGAGCACCTATCAGGTGGGTCACAGAGTGACAGAGAAACAAGCAAAGACACACAGACTGGGACGTGGCCTCGGAGAGACTCCCTGAGGCTGTGCTGAAGAGGCAGCTTTCACAGAGGAGGGTTGTCTGGCTGACGCTGGGCAGAGGCCAGGCAGCAATGCACCCTGCACACCCGACCCCACCCCCTGCTGGCTGTCATCGAAGGGCTTCGGAATGGTAGGCTGGAATTTCAAAAATCTCACAGTGCTCCCTGCATCTCTTGGGATCCCGCCCGAGAGACAAGTGTCCCAGAGACAGGTACCCTGTTTGTGTGCCTTCTGGGCCTGTATGATTCTGTGTATGTCCTGGAACTCGAAGGCGCACCCTGGAGACAGATAGCTTACTCCATCTGCTGGCTGGCTCTTCCTCATTGTTGGTGCCAGCTCCTCTCCTGTGTTTGCGGGCAGTCCACGGCCGGATGTGGGACACCCAGCTCTTGGATGAGGTCAGGGTCCAGGAGCGTGCCAGCAGAAATGAAGGACTGATTTTCAGGATGGGTGGGTGGGCCCGTCCGGTATCCCCGAGGTGGGAAGGCAAGTCAATAATGTGTCTCGGAGCCTGAGGGCAGAGGCAGACGGCAGTCCCCAGGGATTAGTTCTGCGGTGCAAAGGACTGGAATTCCCTTGGCTGGAGAATGCAACCAGAGGCTGGAAAAAGCGGGAAAAAGAGGCAAGCAGGGGCACGCGGACACAGGCAGCAGGACTTGTGTCTGGGCATGTGTTCGTGTGTGCGTTCAGGGTGGTGGCGCTGTGAATGGCTGTGGGTTGGAAGAAGGCTGGCATGAAGGCAGGGACGAGGCCTGCCTGAGCCTGACCTGGCAGCCTTCTGGGTGTGGCCAACGCTCTCCCCTGGAAATGTAGGGTGGAGTGTTGGGGGCGGGCGGTCAGCCCTGACCTCAGAAAGACACCACCACCACAGGTGATGCACAGGGTGTTAGGGCCAGGCTGTGCTGGAAGCGTGCCTTGCCAGGGGCGGCATCAAAAAAGGAAAGAAGAAAAGAAACCTGAAGAGAGGAGCTGCAAGGTGAGGCAGAAGCCTACAGCAGCCGGGATTCCAAGGTGGTCTCCCATGCAAGTACTAACCAGGCCTGACTCTGCTTATCATTCAAGATCAGACAAGGTCAAGCTTGTTCAGGGTGGCATTGCCTTAGATAAGCATGTCTGACATCAGGACCTTTAAGGAACTGTCTGACGCACCTCATGAACAAGCCATGTGGCTCGCACACCTGCCAGTGGGAACCCCGAGCCCACACCCTGTCATGCGTGTGGTCACTTCTGCACTCTGGAGATGGCCCGCACGCACTCGCCTAAGCTCCAGCCACAGGCACCAGCACCACATCCTCCGCCTACCATGCCCGCCACGGTCCCCTCCTTGAGAAATGGCAGGCAGGTGGATGGGCTTTCATAGGGTCCAGACCAGGGCCAGGGCCAGGGCTGGGATGGGCCCCACAGAGCCCCGGACCACCACACCCCAAGCCACGCTGAAGGCAACACAGGCTTTCGCCACCACCAGGGCCCCTTTAGCCCGCCCACTGGTGTGAAAATACTCTGGGGTTTTGGCCTCCCGGGACCTCCCATGCTGCTGCCCACTTGCCTTGCCAGACCCGCCTGATCCAGGTGGGTCTCCGAGGTTCCAAAGGGACACGCCAGCCTCACAGCCCACGTCGTGTTCCCTGGAAAAGTGGCCAGGTCCTGGACCCAGCCCAGTCCTCTGCCCTGTTCCTGATTCTGACCCTGGCCAATGCTCCTGGGGGGCCTCAGTGGCTCAAAGCCCCTTGGAGCCTCTGGAGCCAATGCAAGGAGAGAGATCTGCCCATCCCCCAAGAGCCCTTCCCTGGAAGCCTTGCCCCACACTTGTCACCTCATCATCCATTCCTCTGTCTGGTCCCCCGGCTACAAATCACACTTCTTTGCTGAGGATCTATAGGCAGGACAACATGAGAGAAAGAGAAAGAGAAACAAACAGAAACAGAAATAGAGAAGAAGGAAGCACACAGAGACAGCAAGACACACAGACTCAAGGGGATAGAGGGAGGAAAGGAGGGGAGGAGAGAGGTTCGCGGGGATGGAGGGACAGAGAAACGGAGGAGGAGTGGAGCGAGAGACAGAGGGATGAAGGGAGGCCGCGTGCACGCTTTGGCTAGAGCAAGCGCCTAGCAGTCAGGTCACAGAGCTACAGAACATGGTAGAGACACGCAGACTGGACACGGCCTTGGAGAGACACCTGAGGCTGTGCTGGAGAGGCAGCTTTCACAGCGGAGGGTTGTTCAGCTGACGCTGGGCAGAGGCCAAGGGCAGTGTGCCCCTCCCCCCACCTCTTCTGACTGGCTGTCATGGAGAAGCTTCCAAATAGGTCACCAGAATTTCAAGAACGGGCAGTTGGGATTTCAAAACTCCCACGGTGCTCCTAGCCAAGCCCGGGAACCTGCCCGAGAAACAAGGGCCCCAGGGGAGGTCTCCTGTTTGTGTGCATTCTGGGCCTGTATGATTCTTTGTGTGTCCTGGAGCTCAAGGGCGTGCACCAGGCACAGGCAGCTTTCTCCCTCTGAAGGCTGTCTCTTCCTCTTGGTTGATGCCAGCTCCTCTTTCATGGGTGTGGGCTGACTGCAGATGGATGTGGGTCGCCCAGCTCTTGGAGGAGGTCCGGGTCCAGGAGCGTGCCAGTGGAAACAGAGGCCTGCATTGCGGGGTGGCTGGATGGGCCCATCCCATGACCCCAAGGTTTGAAGTTAAGCCAAGAATGTGTCTCAGGGCCCGAGGCCAGAGGCAGAAGGCTGTCGCCAGGGCTTGGCCCTCCAGGACAAGGGTTGGAAATTCACGTGGCTGGAGAATGCCCCCAGAGCCTGGAGGAAGAGTGGGAAAATGAGGCGAGCAGGGGTGCGCACGTGCATTCAGGTGGCCTTGTGTACGGGTGTGCGTTCGGGGTGCTGCCACTGTGAGTAGATGTGGGCTGCAAGAAGTCTGGCGTGAAGGTAGGGATGAGGCTGGCCTGAGATCGACCTGGCAGCCCTCTGAGTGTGGCAGAAGCTGCCCGCTGGAAATGCAGGGTGGAGTGTCGCTGGCAGGCAGCCAGCTCTAACCTCAGAGAAGAACCACCACAACAGGGAATGCACAGGACGTTAGGGCTTGAAAATGTTGGGAGTGGGCCTCGCCAGTGTCGGCATCAACCAATGAATGAAGTAAAGCAACTGAAAGAGCGGAGCCACAAGTAGAGGCAAAAGTCTACAGCATGCAATATTTCTAGGTGGTCGCCCATCCAAGTACTAACATGCCCGACCCTGCTTATCTTCTGAAATCATACAACATCAGGCATGTTCAGGGTCGTATGGCCGAAGCACAGCAAGTCCACCACCGGGACCCTTAAGAACCTGCCTGACGCACCTCACGACAAAGCCACCCAACTCCTGCTCCTGCCAGTGGAAAACCCAAACCCATGCCTTGTCTTGCGCGTGTGCACCTCCACACTCGATGGAGATGGCGGGCATGGACTTTCCTAAGTTCCAGCCAGAGGCACTGGAAGGATGTTTTTCATGTACCACACCCTTCACCGTCCTCTCTTGGAGAAGCAGAGGTCGGGTGGGTCAGCCTGCACCAGGGCCAGAGGACAGTGCCAGGTCCGGGGCGAGCCCCACTGAGTTTTGGACCACCACACCCTGAGCCATGGTGAAGGGGACACAGGCTTTCAACACCACTAACCCCCATCCAGCCCAAACCCCAGGTGTGAAAGTACTCCAGGACTCTGGCATCCCAGGACCTTCCAGGGTGCTGCCTGCTCGCCTTGCCAGACTTGCCTGCTCCTGCAGGTGACCTAGGTTCCAAAGTGACACGTGGGCCTCTAGGCCCATATCTTATTCTCTGTGAAAGCAGGCAGATCCTGGACCCTGCCCACTTCTTGGCATGGTTCCTAATTCTGAACCTGGCCTACGCTCCTGGGGGGATCCAGTGGCCCAAAGCCACATGGAGCCACAGTGCAATTGGGAGTTGAAAGCTCTTCTTATCACCCAAGATCCCTTCCCAAAAAGCCTTGCCCCTCACTTGTCAGCTCGTCACCCAGCCCTCTATCGGGTCCCCCAGCTGCAAATCACCCTTCCTTGCTAAGGATCTACAGGCGGGACGACATGAAAGAAAGACAAACAGAAAGAGAAACTGGCCTCTGCCAGAAAGAGAAGAAAGAGAGGAAGGAAAGCAAAGGGGAAGGAGGTTCCTGAGGATGGATGGACACAGAAACAGAAAAAAACAGAGGGAGAGAAAGAGGGATGAAAGGAGGCTGCATGTGCGTTGCACATAGAGCAAGCACCTAGCAGGCAGGTCACAGAGTGACAGAGTACACGGCAGAGACACACAGACTGGGACTCGGCCAAGGAGAGACACCCTGAGGCTCTGATGGAGAGACAGCTTTCACAGCACAGGGTTGTCCAGCAGACACTAGGCAGAGGCCAGAGGGCAGTGTGCCATACACACACACACACCACCCACAGCTGCCTGTCTGTCCCTGAGTTGCTTTGGATCAAACAGCGGATTTTCAAAAATCCCAGGGTGCTTTCAGTGCCCCTTGTGAACCTGCCCGAGAGACAAGCCTCTCAGGGGCAGGTAGTCTGTTTGTGTGCCTTCTGGGCCTGTATGATTCTGTGTGTATCCTGAAGCTCAAGACTGTGTGGTGGGCACAGTCAGCCTTCTCCATCTGCCAGCTGGCTCTTTCTCCTGGTTGGTGACAGCTCCTCTCCTGTGAGTGGGCTGACCACGGCCAGATGCAGGGCACCTGGCTCTTGGAGGAGGTCAGTGTCTGGGAGCATGCCAACAGGAACAGAGGCCTGCTCTGCGGAGCGGTTGTGTGGGGCCATCCGATGACCCCGAGGTGGGAGGGCAAGTCAAAAATGTGTCTTGGGGCCCAGGGGCAGAGGAAGATGGGAGTCCCCAGGGCTTGGGTCTTCAGTACGAGGGACGGCAATGCCCTTGGCTGGAGAATGCCCCCAGAGGCTAGAGGAAGTGGGGGAAAACGAGGCGCGCAGTGGCGTGCAGGTGTTGGAAGGTGGCCTTGTGTCCAGGCGTGCATTTTGGGTGGTGGCGCTTTGCGTAGCTGTGGGCTGCAAGAAGGCTAGAATGAAGGCAAGAACGAGGCTGTCCTGAGCTCGATCTGGCAGCCCTCTGGGTATAGAAGACTCTGCCCACTGAAAATGCAGGTGGAGTGCCACCTGCGCCTGCCTGCCCTGACTTCAAAGAGGATCCACTACCGCAGGTGATGCACAGGGCGTTAGGGCCATGAGGTGTTGGGAGAAGGCCTCATCAGGATAGTCGTCCAAAACCAAATGAAGCAAAGCAACCGGCAGAGCGAAGCCCCTATGAGAGGAAAAAGCCTACAGCACCTGGTATTCTCAGACAGTCTCCCATCCAAGTACAAACCAGGCCCAACTCTGCTTACCTTTCGAGATCAGAAAAGATCGGGCATGTTCAGGGTGGTATGGCCATAGATGAGAGAGCCCGCTGCTGAGACCATTAATAACCTGCCAGACGCACCTCACGACCAAGCCAGCTGGGCTGCGCACCTACCAGTGGGAAGCCTGAGTCCATGTACTCTCCTGCACTTGCACGCCTCCGCACTAGGTGGAGATGGCAGGCGCACACTCACCTGCGCTCCAGCCAGAGGCGCCGGCACCATGTCTTTCGTGTATCACGCCCCCCCCCACTGTCAACTTATTGAGAAATGCCGGGAGGGGGCTTGCCAGCTGCAACAGGTCAGGGCCAGGGACGGGGCCAGACAAGACCCGTCGAGCCCCGGACCGCCATACCGCCAGCCACGATGAAGGCGACACAGGCTTTCTGCACCACCAACCAGCCTCCAACCCACCCACCAGGTGTGAAAATACTCTGGGGCTCTGAAGTCCCGGGACCTGCCAGGAATTTGCCCGCTCCCCTTGCCAGACCCACCTGCTTTGGGCGGGCGGCTGAGGTTCCAAAGAGACATGCGGGCCTCTCAGCCCATATCGTGTTCTCTGTAAAAGCAGCCAGGTCCTAAACCCAGCCCAGTCCTCAGGCCGGTTCCTCATTGTAAGCCTGGCCGACGATCCTGGGGGACCTGAGTGACCCTAAGTCACATGGGGCCACCAGTTACATGGGAATTCGCGAGCTCTGCTCATCCCCCAAGAGCCCTTCCCCGGAAGCCTTCCCCTCACTTGTCTCCTCGTCAACCGGGCCTCGGTAAAGTCCCCTGGCTGCAAATCACCCTTCTTCGCTGAGGAGTTACACATGGGATGACAGGAGAGGAAGAGTGAGAGAGACAAACAGAAACAGAAACAGAGAAGAAAGAAGGACACAGAGACTCAGGGGAGAGGGAGGTTCGTGAGAACTGATGGACAGAGAAACAGAGAAGGAACTGAGTGAGAGACAGAGGGAGGGAGGGAGGCCGCATGCGCGCTGCGGTAAATCGAGCGCATAGCAGGCAGTTCACAGAGCCACAAAGAAACTGGCAGAGATACACAGACTGGTACTCGGACTGGGAGAGACACCCTGAGGCTATGTTGGAGAGGCAGCTTTCACAGCTCAGTGTTGTCTGGCAGACGCTAGGCAGAAGCCAGATGACAGTGTGCCCAGCACACACAGCCCCCGCCCATGGCTGCCTGTCTGTCCCCAAGTTGCTTCGGATTGGGCGGTGGATTTTCAGAAATTCCACCATGCTTTCAGCGCCTCACAGGAACCCGCCCAAGAGACAAGCCTCCCAGGGGCAGGTACCCTGTCTGTTTGCCTTCTGGGCCTCTATGATTCTTTGTGTGTCCTGGAGCTCGAGGATGAATGGCAGGCACAGACATCTTTCTCCATCTGCTGGCTAGCGCTTTCTCCTGGTTGGTGCCAGCTCCACTCCTGTGAGTGCGGACTGACCATGGCCGGATGCGGGGCCCCCGGCTCTTGGAGGAGGTCAGGGTCCGTAAGCGTGCCAGCAGGAATGGAGGCCTGCTCTGCGGGGTAGTCGGGTGGGCCTGTCTGATGACCTTGAGGTGGGAAGGCAAGCCAAGAATGTGTCTCGGGGCCCGGCAGCAGAGGCAGAAGGCAGTCCCCAGGGCTTGGTTCTTCAGTACCAGGGACTGTAATTCCCTTGGATGAAGAATGCCCCCGGAGGCTAAAGGAAGACGGGGAAAATGAGGAGAGCAAGTGGCGCTGGGGCGCATGCAGGTGACCTGTGTCTGGGCCTGAGTTCGGGGTGGTGGCACTGTGAGTGGCTGTGTGCTAAAAGAAGGCTAACATGAAGGCAAGAACGAGGCTGGCCTGAGACCGACCTCGAAGCCCTCTGGGTGTGGCAGACCCTGCCCACTGAAAATGCCGGCCCTGACCTCAAAAAGGGACCACCACCGCAGGTGATGCACAGGGTGCTAGGACCAGGAGGTTTTGGGAGCAGCCCTCTCTGGGGTCAGCGTCCAAAAACAAACAAAGCAAAGCAACCGAAAGAGCAACCATGAGAGGAAAAAGCCTAGAGCACCCAGTATTCTCAGGCGGTGTCCCATCCAAATACAAACCAGGCTCGACCCTGCTGAGCTTCCGAGATCAGACCAGATCAGGCGTATGGCCATAGACAAGTGAGCCTGTTGTCGGGACACATGAGAACCTCCCTGACGAGCCTCACGACCAAGTCAGCTGGGCCATGCACCTGCCAGTTGAAAGCCTGAGTCCACGCCCTGTTCTGTGCATGTGTGCTTCCACACTAGGTGGAGATGGTGGACGCACACTCGCCTGTGCTCCAGACAGAGGCGTTGGCACCATATCCTCCGTGTACCATGCCCCCCACCAACCACTTCTAAGAATCGGCGAGAGGG
>PVJL010021525.1:0-10471 GCA_004026885.1 Lyroderma lyra
ACCCACTCTGATTAAAAAAACTGCACACAGGGATTTGGCAATGTGTGGTGTGCTGGCCAATGGTGGGGATTCCTGACTTGTGTTATTTGCCAATTTCTATGGTGTAAATACCCACACTGTGGCCAATTTCAAGCTACCAACATTTTACTGAAAGTGTAGCTGGCGAGACATGCCTGCAGTCAGCTTTCAGTAGCTGCAGCAAACTGGCTCCGTAACCACCTCCAATATACGTATACATATGAGTGTGTATGTACATCTGTGTGCATGGATGTAAATGTGAATAAATATATATTTCATATACATGTACACAAGGGCTGTCCGGAAAAATCTCCAGCCATAAACGCCTCTATTTCTCATATTACATGACTGGATACTTTCCAGACAGCCCTCTATATATTTCAGTCTAAAATTGAAACTCCTTAACAGAATTCTTCAGTCCCCCTTACACTGTGTGAAAGGGGCCACAGCTGGGCCAGCTTCCGAAGCTTAAGAATGACTGTGCCACGTTTAAGCCTTTACAAAAATATCCTTTCACTTCCTCCTTCTGAAGACATCATCAAAATAGCAGAGGGACCCCGTGGCCTCCAGTGTGGGAGGCTTTCTATAGCTCACCCCTGGCCCTCTATCGAGAGGTCTCAGGTTCTTGGCCACTGGTGTCCTGTGTTGGTTGTCCTCGAAGTGCCACAGGTCAGCCTGTCTGTTGGTTCTGTGCTGGTAGTCAGGCACTCTGCCTAGGTCTCTAGTGATGAGGGCCTTGCCTCCTGCCGTGTCCCTGCCCTCTTGGCTCATCAGCCCTCTCGAGCTTCTGGGTCTGGCATATGTGTGGCGCACCCAGGTCTTCCCTCAGCCATTGCTACTTGGGGGCAAGTCAGCGCTGCCCCCTTTTTGAAGTTTAAGTTGTTCTGAAAGACATTTTCAGTCTCCCAAGCTCGGGGATGTGAACAGGCCACCCACCAACCCAGACCCACCGAGGTAATTATATTCTGGCTTTTGAGTTCCAGCCTCAGCGACAGCAGCAGAAGAAAGTGAGGCCATTTGTAGCTGATAGGATGCTGAGAGCTCCTCCCGCACCCTGACACCCAAAGGCTTAGCCATCTCTCTTGTGTCGCATCTGATTCCTTCCCTGCTCTGTGATCTCATCAAGCATCAGCTCTCCGATGTCTGGCTTGTTGTCATAAAATCCTTTGATCACTCAACAAAACTTTTTCCTCTGCAATGTAAAAGCACTTGCTTTTTGGCTATTGGCCGACTATAGGCTTGACCAATTTTATTTTGAAAGCACGTCCTGGGAAACGACTTCTTTCTTCTCAGTGGTAGTGGTGCTGCCTTCCGCCTGAGTGGACGAAGGTCATGACCTTAATGGGTGTGAGATAGCGGGGCAACAGATTATACAGTGGTTGTAAAATCTATCAGTTTAAATTACTAAGGATATTATGGCCTCTAAACTAATTATGATGACAGCAGGTCATTACATGCTTTTGAGAAAGTGGGGGAGCTTTGCACAGTGGCAGTATCATAGCCAATGCGGTTTATTGGAGGTGCAATTGTAGCTAATTGAGAAAGTGGGGGAAGGGTTAAAGGGAAAAAAGTTCTTTGATAGTATTTAATTGTGCATGATGTACTGCAATAGACAATACGGAGAATATTTATGACAAGTTCAAAGTGGATGGGGGTGGGTGGTGGCAGTAGGCTAGTTAGATTCCTAAGAAAAGAGACCAAACCCCAAACCATTGCACACACAAATAACCTGAGGCCGTACAGCTCTGTGCAGCAAACCCTTCCTCTCTCAGCCCCCGTATACTCTATTCTTTGCCTGTCTGTAGACTCTTCTTGGCTATGAAAGCCTCGAGGGCAGCACTCATGTCTCCTGCATCTTTACTATTGAGCATCTGAGAACATTGTCGGACATGTCAGCATTTGTCAAATGCATGTCCCCTGCAACAAGAGAATGCTGGGATAATTCTAAGTGATGTCTCACAATTGTAAGAATTTAGAAAAGAACTATCAACTTGTAGTAAGTCAAAAGGTAGGCTGACCAGACATCCCGTTTTTAATGGGACAGAAAACAACAGTCGTGTCCCTTTTCGAACGGGACAGCTGGTCAGCCTACTGACACCTTGAATTTAGCCCGGTGAGAGTAGGCTGACCCTATGTACCATTTGAAACAGACAGTACCATTGTTTTCTGTCCCACTTAAAATGGTACGTCTGGTTAGCTTAGCAAGAATGGAGAGCAGCAGTTCCAGGGTCAGCTGAGTATAGAATGGGAAAAGGCACATTTTTTACCTACTCTACTGTGTGGCTCCCTTCAGGTGCTTGCCACTCACACACCACCTCTGGGACTCATTCTTTAATTTTGTAGGGTCCCTCACTATGGACGTCTTGTGATGGAGTGGATCAGGACATTTCCTGCACTTGATCAGAGCCAGCAGAGGAGATCTCAGGATTGTCTTCCAGCACCCTTAAAGACACCTACACAAGACTGAACTGAAAGCTGATCTCACCATTACATACCGTATTTTTCCATGTATAATGTGCTCCTGTGTATAATGTTCACCCATGTTTTTGGCCCAAACTTTCAGGGAAAAAAATCTTTTATTTTTTTAATTCAAATTTTTATTTGTTTATATTTAGATACTTGTTTTTTGAATTATAAAGGAATTTTAGCATTTATTTTTTAACATGGTACAACAAATCCTATGTAACAAATAACACAAACACAAGAACAGATAGAAGGTACAAGAAATTTCATTTATACAATTTTTATATAAATAAAATGATTATCATATTCCAGGTCTGAATCAGTAATTAAGGCCAGATAAACATCTGTAGTAGAAAATCTGCCAACCAGTCCACGCCTCCAGCCTCTAAAGAAAAATAAAATTCATCCCAAGTATGGAGAGGTGTCTCAAAGGAAAATATGTCATTGTTTGCTTTCTCATTGATCCAGGAGACAGAGTGTCTCAGAAACAAGGAATAACAACGTTCTTTAAAATGGTTTGTGGTATTACTCATTTTTTTTTTTTTTTAGCAGTGAAATTTTCTGATGCCATGTGTTACAGTATCTGTGCTTAAGTAGTTTCTGAAATTCAAGTATTTTCATTTCCTTATGTCTGCAGCTTCCTTTAAAAGCGGAGTTTGTTGATTTAATGTGTCTTTTCAGCACATACACATACACAAAATCCTTCGTGTTTTTACCTCCTGAGCGTGAAGCCTCCACGGATGCAACTAAATTAACAGTTTGAGAGTGGTGCCATCTAGTGGTCTAGCTAGGAATTAAGAGGTGGCAGATACCATAAGCATTATTTGAGGTGCCTGAGGCTTCTAAGTGTTAGGTGAAATCAAGTCAATTAAAATCCTTCCTTGAAGTCAAGTCAGTTAGAATCCCTCCCACTGGCATGTTTGGGGTCCTGTCACCAACTCTGGGGACTAGCTTTGGACTTATGTGGATTAAAGTTTTTCCCTTTATTGAAGTTGAACTTGTGCTATGAAGGGGACTCCTTATGCTTTTCAAAGCCACTTTCTATTATACTTAGTGCGAATCAGTTTAGAATCTAGTCCTGACAGTAGTTTCTGATAAGAGGAGTGTCCTGAGAAAGAGGAGGAGAAGCAGCATTATCTGAATGACCAGGAAGAGAGAGAACGTCTCAGATACGGTAGGGGGAGCTGTTGCTTCATGATCCACTTTACTTGGCCTAGTTCTGATTTTTTTTTTTCTTCTTCTTCTTTTTTTTTAAAATCTGAAAACAACCACAGGATTTTTCTCTGTTAAAGGTCCTGAAACTGAAAGGTTTGGAAACCAATAGTGTAGAGTCATTCTTGATAGACTGTATTTTTCAGGTCTGTTTATCTAGTCCAATAATATTGTCATAACCATCTCTAGTAGCTTTCTGTGACAAGCTACCTTCACATGTACCCACGAGCTTTTTAGAAATCTTTGGAGAACACACCCCTTCTTTGTTGGTAAAAAAGATGTTTGTAACATTTGGGGGGGGTTATTTTACTGTATTACTGGTGAGTGGTCTTGAAGACTTACTTTTGATCAATAAACATTTTTCTTAATTGCAAATTAAAAAAATTTTAACTATGGTGATAGATGTTAATGCCACTCGTGGTGATCATTTTGCAATATAGACAGATAGCAAACTGTTATGTTGTACACCTGAACCACATTTTGCTAATTGCTTGAGTTCCAGTAAATGGAGAGTCTTCTGTATTTGGAAACAGATTGATGTTTTCAAGGTTTAAATTTAAGGTGGGATCACAGCAGCCTCTAGTCAAGGGCTAATTTTGCCCCAGTACAGAGGCAGTACCCTTTGGAGTACCCTACCTGACACCCCCATGTGTTACAAGGATTTTGAACAAGGATAGAAACACTGTTGTCTGCTCTGTATGAGCCTACTGAGTCCTTTTCTGGTCTCAGGTAGTTGCCTTATATGCATGCACTGAGCGATTCTCAACGGAAGTCCCCAAGGAACCCTCTTCAGGTTGTCAGAGCTCTCTGTGCCGGCCTCCCCTCTACATGAAGCAGGTTCATCTCCAGTTGTTGTCCCTGTAATTTTGAGCCCAAATTTTGGGCTTCCCAAATTCACAACTCTGTCTTGTCACCTCAGGAAGACTTCTGGGCACTGTTTGGCTTCTCCTCCCTGCAGACCAGCCTGAAAACTCTCTCTGGGCACCAAGATGGGAAATCATAGGGTTCACCTCTCTTGTTTCTCTTGTCTTGTTGGTCACTCTCCTGCACTACTTGTTGTCCAATGTCTGAAAACCATTATTTCATACACAAATATTTTGTCCATTTAGTTTTTTAAGGTAACATTATAAATCCTCTCCCTCATACTTAATCATGGCCAAAAATAGAATTTCTTAAATATTTCATGTTTTGAAGAATGTCATAGCATGAAAGCAGCTCTCTAGAGAATGGCTCATAGGGTGGTACTGCATGGGAGATCCTGTCTTGTCCCTGGTACCCACTTGCAAATTGAGGTCATACTCAGAAGCCAGCTTGTTCATTTCAGTTATCTACTCTCTCTGGGAGGTTCTATTCTACTTGAACTCTCACTATGTGCCATAATGGTTTGCATTTTTTGTTCACATTTGGCAGCATGAAATCACCCTTTCTCAGCTTGAATTTGGCTGTAAATATAGCTGAGATAGTGGTCATATCTGGTTATTTTGGTCATTATAACATAAACTGATACACTCCGCTCCTCCCTAAATATTCCGATGACCACTATTCACTGTAAAACGCCAGTATGGTCGTGCTTTATAGAGGTGACCTTAGTACGTATAATTAAGTTGTTCCGGCATCCTGGAACTGGAACACATCTGCAAGTCACAGCTGGCAACTTCTCTGGTCAATCCAGGTATAAGTACAGCTGGACCAGAGAATGAATGTCTTAAAAAACAAAAATTAAACTAAAACCAAAAAATCCCCCAAGCATAACTAGAAACAAGAACAATGTAGAAATTCCAATTTATGAACTTACTTAGTTCTCCAACATTTCCTTGAGTGAAGTAGCAGAAGATATGAGAACTCCATCATGATACTTCTGCACAGTAATATTAGCATATCATACCATGCATTCCATGAAACAATGATTGTCAAGGAAAATAGTTTTGAAATATCAGCGGATATAAGCCTGTGGTTGTTTTTTCCTGGAATTGCCTGTTACCTCTTAACTCTTTAACCAACTCAGTCACATTCTCAGTGTTTCAAGGTAGTAGTTGGTTGTCCAGATAAAAGTGAGAAAAGGAAAGTTTCACTCAGCTGTTGAGTTTCAAAAGTCTAGGTCTCTCAGATGATAGCAAGGAAAGCAGCCAAGCTCTTCCGAGTTGAAGAAACCAGGAGAGTTACAGGGAGATTATTTGGGCTCCTGAGAAACAGCTGGACGTCCTGCCATGATTTCATGCTCAATCCAGGAGGGAGAGGGAGGAAGGGCAGAGGCCTCAGGAAGGCCTAGGGAATCTGTTTGCCAAAGGGACCCACGCCCTCTTGTCTGTGAGAACCTGGAGAGGCAGTAAGAGCCCGGAGTGGAAATGTCTACCTAGGGCTCCCAGACAGACGGGTCCTAGGCAAGCACCTTGCCTTCCTCTTCACCCCAACAAGATATGGATGCTTCAGAACAATTCTTACTTGTCTGAGAGCACTTCCAAGTTTTCTTCAGTTGAAAATAATCATAGGCTTCCAAAAGGAGCCTAGGTATTCCCAAAGGATCGGAGTCTGATCCATTCAGAATCATTCTGATTCATCCTTCAAGAATGCATCAGACCCCAATCCTCGCTGACATAGACCAAGACTTCCAGCCAAGACCTACAGAGATCAACAACCAGGAACAACGATGTCAGGATTGTCTCTCTCCACTCCCTGCATCTCCTCATTGTGCCCTGTGGAAAAAAAAACTTCAAAACGTGGAGGGAGAAGAAACCCCAAATCGATCACTACCCAGCGGAATAGGGGATTTGTAATAAAAGTAATAAAAAACAGTTCTCACCATAACAAAGTTACTTTTCTTGTACACCTTAATTTGGAAATTAAGAGTCAAACCAATAATCCAGCAGGAGTTTCTGTGAAACACTTAAGCTTACAATTTTCTGAGCATAATCAGTAATATTAGCGTTGCAAACAAAATTCATTCATTAAGTGCTGGCCAGAAATGCTCTTAGAACTTAGGCAGGGAGTGTGATATGATATATCTATGAGAGGTTGCAGCCTAAACTGACCCACCTCAAAGCTCAGTGGCTTCCAACAAGCATTCTTGTTATTACTCAGCTGTCTTCTCATTGGAGGGAGTTCGGATGCTCTGGGCTGAGCTTGGCTTGGTGGCTCTGTAGATCAGCTGGGGCAGCCCTGCTGTGTCTTTTATCTCCTTGGACCAGCAGGCCCGCTGGTTTGTTTTTCTGTGTTCAAGACAGAGGTGCAAAGGACAGGTAGGAACAGGTGAGGTCTTTTAAGGCTTAGTGTCAGAATGGGCACAGGGTCGTATCTGCCCACGTTGGATTGATCAAAGCCAGTCTTGTGGTCAAGCCCAAAGCAAGGGCTGGGAAAGTGCACTCTGGCCAAGATGTGGCTGTGGCCATAGTGCGGATTCAAGCAGGGGTGAAGACATGAGACTGAACTAAGATTCTGTTAGAATCCAAAGCCTGTGATTTGGAGGAACCGTGCTGGTGGCCAGGTCTCTGGGGTTTTTTGTTTTTTGTTTTTTGTTTTTTTCTTTGCTTTTTGGTATGTGGGTAGCTCCCTGACTGGGAATCGAACCCAGGCCGCAGCTCTGTCAGCGCCAGTGCCGAAGCCTTAAGCCGCTACACCACCAGGGCACTCCCGGGTCTCTGGTTCCTTGATGTCAGTCAAGCCGCCCTTTTCCAGAGTGACCTGGACTCTAGATGATTAGATAGCTTCCAGGTTTCTTCTTTTTCTTCTTTCTTGCACAGTCCTCCTACCTTTCCTTTTTGGCTTGCTAATTAGTTCAGTTACTTGTCCTTGATTCTTATTAGTAGGTAACACCATGGTTGATACCACCTGGAAAATATTTATCCATCTAAGTCCTGAGCAGAAAGTCTCACAGACCAGGAGATGTGAAAGGAGACCCTCGAGAGGAGCTGTGCCTGCACCGAGTGATGCATTAGTCCTTGGATTACCAGCCCGCACTCTCCCTCCAGGTTTGGGAGCAGCACCTTTCCTGCTACAGTGCCAGCTGTGTTGGTACCACGTGTCCAGTAAAGCCTGTGCCCTCGGAATAACGCAGGGAGTGGGGAACCATTAAGCTTGCGTACACAGGCTTTCAACAAAACCTGTTTCCCGCCAGTTGTCTCAAAGACCTTCCCTCTGGATAATCACGCTTCATACTTTTAGAAGCCCAGATCCCAACAGCTGGAGGCAGAACTCCCAGAGTAATGGCAGGAAATATGTTGATACTTTTAATTGGTCCCTGAAGGGACATACAAGGAACGATTTTATTGGTTGATGGATTTGAGGCTCCCAACCCTACAGAGCTGGATAACAACATATGGTAAAGACAAACACATTAGAAACTTGTGGCTAATTATTAGCAAGTTAACTTTATTTCATTCGAGATATGACAATCAAGTGAAAAGTCACTTCAATTTATTGCCGTCAGAGTTAAGATGCGTCTACTCACGGGTAGGCATCACCGCCCGTATCTTGGACCACGCTGTGGCTTTCCACCAGTCTTGAATCCTCTGAAGGTTCTGAACCTCTGAAATACGCACAGCTTCCATTCCCAGCCATGCAGTTCCACTGCTCACGTGGGAAGGATTTGGTGATGCTGAGGAGCGCTGAGAGGCTGGCCATCGAAGACGCACGAGAACTTCAGGTCCAACACATCTGTTGTCTTAGTCAACAGTTATTGCCACAACGCTGCATAAAAATCAATTCCCAAATCTCACTGGCTCATAACAACAAACACAGTAAATACTCACAAATACTTCTTACGAGTGAGTGAGCATGTAAATTGATTTCTTGCTCACAGGACTGCAGGTCAGCTGGGCCCAGCTCTGCTTCAGATTAAAGGTCAGCTTCATGTTAGTTCCCTGTACCATTCCTTCCAGGACCCAGGGTCACGGGGCAGCAGGGACTAGAGTATGCTCTTCCCACGGCAACATGCAGGGACACAACAGGGCTGGAAGAAACGTGCTATGTTTTGGAAAGCCTCAGCTCGGAACGGGCACATCACTTTTGTTCATACTTCTTTGGCCAAAGCAAATGGCTTGGGCTTATGTCAGCCAGAAAAATATGCTCCACTCCAAGGGAAGAGGAGAATGAATATCTGCTGAAAAGTAATTTAATGAATCACACCTTTCTTTTCATTTTTAGGGACTATGACCTTTGTTTTCCTCGTCTGTAAAATGTATGGCAATTGAGAGTCTACTGGTAGAGGTACATCGATTTGAAGTAACTTATGAAAAAATAAAATAAATAACGTGTAAACATTTCATAAATTGTGAAATGTCATGAACTATTACAAATAGAAAATCATTTGTTAAGCACCAATTATGAGTATGAGCCATGGAATATAAAGTATTGAAAATAAACATTTCATGCAAGTCATTCAGACTCTAAGGCCTGCTAGTGCACACCGTATAATGAATTAAAAATACAGTTTTCAATAATAAATATCCCAGGGGTAAGGGCCTTACAGTTATTTTCTCAGATGGAGATTTGCTCACCCATTAACAAATATTTCCTGAGATTTGCTGCACGTGAAAGATTGTGCCAGGCCTTCTTGGGAGCATACCAGTGGGTTGTCAGGTGGTTGAAGGAGGGATGAGGAGGAATATAAAGATGAATGAAATGTGAGTTCTGTTCTCCGGAAGCTTGAACTCAGCAGTAGAAATAGAGTGTGTCTATGAGAAACCATGACTCTTTTATTTCCTTCTTTCCTTCCTTCCTTCCTACACTGTGATGGGGCATACACAGTATAATGGTCAGAAGTCTATATCTCTTTTATATATAATGGTCAGGTCTATACCTCTAGGTGAGTCATTTGACATCTACATGCTGCAGTTTGCTCACGTGTCAAATGAAGACGTCGTTGTCTCCCCACATCCTTTGGAATTTGTGTCTGCATGCTTAAGGCTGCTTACTGTAGAATGCCTCGGAATCTCTGCCTGTGCACTTTTGCTCTTCTAGTCACAGAAGTGTGCCCAGTCACCCAGTGGGTCCCTGGGAGGAGTGACGTGGGTAGAGCTGGTGATGAACACTTCCGCTTCCTCACCTCTCGTTTGGGACCACCCTGAGGTTTATTCTGTTCATAGCCCAGTGTTTCCCAATGAGATGAAGCTACAGTTATGTACTATGATAACTATCTTAATAACCCGTATTTCATTGTCTCGTGTCCTTCTCTGTCCCACTTTTATTTCCTGGGATCACTACCCAAGTAAACTACTTGCACACAAACCTTTGTCTTAGGGACTGCTTTTGGAGAACCTAAATCAAGACAGCAATTGTACCTACGTTGTTTGGTGGTTGTGAGGATTAAATATGTTAACATGATTCCGAATCTCTTAGACCAGAGTCTGGCACTTAGTAGGCACTATATAGGCATTAGCTATGATCCCACAAGAAAGGAAGTTCTATGAGGACAGAGCTTTTGTTTTTTCTTTTTTATTCACTTTTTTAAACTCAAAATTTCTGTTGTTTGTTTTTTCTTTTTTTGCATGAAAAGTCTCTTTACTCTTTTTTTTTTTTTTAACTTCTTAAAAAACAACTTTATTGAGGCATAATTCACATTTGATAAAATGGACTCATTTTAGGTATACATTTTGATGAGATTTTACAAATGCATATACTGTGTTTTGTCATGTGTAATGCGCTCCCATGTATAATGTGCACTCACTTTTTAAATTTTAATTTATTTTATTTTATTTATTTATTTTTTATTGGGGTGATATCTGTTAGCAAGGGTATTTTTAAATTTTTTTCTTTTTTTTTTTTTTTCACTATCCACAGATTT
>PVJL010021526.1:0-10467 GCA_004026885.1 Lyroderma lyra
CTGAATTCTTAACAGGGAGAAAGTTCCTCCAATTGGAAGTCACAGGCCAATGCGAGCTGTCTGTGGTGATCAGGGTGCTGGCGTGAGGACAGGAAGACGCTGGGTGAGGCGGTTCAGAGATGCAGAGGTGGGGCAAGCCGATGTGCGTGACAATGACATGGAAGGCCTGTGACTGCAAGGGCTCCGCCTCACCAAGATCATGGAAGAGACGGAAGTGTGTGGTGATGTTGTAGAAAAATTATTATGCAGCTTTGGAAATAAATGATGGAGGTCTATTTCCATTTTTGTTTCATTCAAATACCTTTTCCCATTCATTTTCTATTTAAGGGGAGACAGAATTGATCAGCTTGGCCTCGTACTAACATCTCCCCCAGGAGGGCTCACAGGAAGCGCTGAACACACTGACTCAGGCGTGTGGGTTCCCAAACCCTTTCCTCCTGGCCCCCCACTCAACCTCAGCCAGGATCCAGAACCACCACAGCACTTCGTTTCAAAGGAGGTCACACCCACTGGACAGGTGTCATGAGTATTTGCCCGCTAGCTCCAGCCTGTGTACAACTGTCCACTTTCATTGGACTGTGCATCTCGATTATCAACTACTTTGGAATAAATAACAGACTCCTCCATTATCTTCCGGGAGCCAGTCCAGGGAGAAAGGCTTCAGTGGGTGCAACTGATACGTGAAATTAGAAGCTCAAAAAATAATACATCAAGTGGTTGACTCTTCCCATTAAAAAAGGAATGTTCACGTAACAAAAAGATGAATCACAGTTTCAATAGCAAGAGCCCAAATTGCAGTAATCATTAATTACAAATAACAGTGAGTATTAGAGTGACATGTATCCAACCTCTAAAGTCCAGAATTCTTAAGACCTGGCATGCCCAGACAGGAAACCTTCCAGTGTGTAGAAGAAAACCAGGTCCGACGTACGTAACCCCCGTCCGATCTCCTCTGCAAGTTGCTTGGCCTCCGTGGGTCCTTGGGAAAGTTCTGGGCCTCCTGCTTGCCCACATCCTCTCCCCAGTGAGAACATCTCTCACTTCATCGTGTTATCTAGAAACCCAGGCCTTGTGTCTCAACTTCAGCTGCTGATTCTGACTTCAGGTTCAAACCAGAAATCCCCAGGCAAACCGGACAAGAGGGTTATGAGATGGTTATAAGCATCTCAAAGGAAGCTTGACTGCTATGGGCTGAATGGTCACCCCTAAAAGATACGATGAAGTCCTAACACCCAAACGTGACCTTATTCGGAAAGAGGCAGGCTGCAGATGTGATCAGTGAAGATCACAAGGTAGGACAGACTGGTGTCCTTATGAGAAGACGGCCGTGTGGGGACCCGGGAACTCAGGAGAAGATCAGAGGCAGAGACTGGAGTGATGCTGCCACCAGCCACGAAACACCGGGGACCACCAGAAGCCACCAAAGGCGAGAAAGGACCCTCCCCGAGCGCCTCGGCAGAGCGCACAGCCCGCCAGCACCCCGCCCCCCGACTTCGAGACTCCAGAAGATAAATTAAAGAACCGTCTGTTGTTTAAGCCGCCGGTCTGGGGCACTTGGTTAGAGCCGCCCCAGGGAGCCACCACAATGCCCAGCCCTGGGCTCCGTGAGCCTTCAGCACATGGGGCCTCCATCTGCACCTTCCAGAAACCCAGGGGACGTCCCGCTGTCCCTCACCCTGTGCGTCACACCAGCCCACGTCTTTCCCTCCTACCTCTCTTCCTTAAGCCACACCACCACCTCCCACATGGTGACAGCAATGGCCACCAAACAGGTTCCCTCGTCTACTTTGGCTGCTCCGGTGTGTCCTCCGCGTCCACATGGACCCTTGGTCAGTCACCGGCATGCTAAAGAACGCTCCATGCTTGCCACTGCAGGTCCGATGAATTGGACCTGCGACAGGTCTCAGACCTGCTGGCGTAGCCCCGCCATCAGCCCTGTCCCCCGTGATCGCTGACTGGCCCACAGCCGCCCCCAGGCCTGTGTCCCTGCCCGAGTGGCCACGGCTAGCTCCTGCTGAGCAGCTGGTCACAGCCTGGAGGCCACCCCCTGAGAGGGGCCGACCTGCCCTTAGGCCTCCGGGTGCGGCCTGTCTGCGCACCCTTCATGTTTCGCTCACAGCTGTCACAGTTCTTAGCCACATGCTTGTCCGTGGGGCTTCCTGGCTGCTGCTGCTGTGGGGACGGGGGAGGGGGGGGTCTCTCAGCCTCACTACAGGCCCCCCACCTGTTCTCCTGGTGACAGCAGAGAGGAGCCCAGTGCCGCTCCCGGGAGGTGCCCTCTAAGGACTGCGGGACGACCCAGCCTGCAGGCCTCTCATGGGGACACAAGGCAGCAGCGGGGTGTGCTGACGCTCAGATGCGTGAGGTTCACACGGGCCTTCATCCCAGGGCGAGAGGTCCTGCGGCTGTCCCTGTGCCCTGTCACAGATAAGGACAGAGGGCGTGGCTCACGCAGGTGACAATGCTGGTCCACCAGTGAGGGCCCCTTCATACAGCCGAGAGTCTGAGGTGTGACCCCAACATACCGTGACGGTGACTGCTGCCGCCAAGTGCCAGCCACCGAGAAGGCGGGGACCTGCCATGCCTGGAGCAGCACCGCGAAGCTCAGCAAGTGTGTGACAAGCTCCAACCTGTCCGGTGCCGCCGGTCGGCGCTGAGCTGCTGTTCAGGAAAGGCCACGGGGTCGAGCGCCGACATCGCGTCTGTTCTGTGAGCCGGCGACCCGCGCCCCGTCGCTCACTACACACTCGGGAGCTTGTGGGGGGCCGCGGGGGTCTCCGGCGCTGTCAGCGCTGCGGCCTGGGTTTGGGTTCGGATCCCGGCCGGGGACCCACCCACATGACAAAAATAATCACAAGCATGTAGCTCCGATTTCGCAATACAACCGTAACTCGTGTCCTCGGCTGTGACCTACACCGAACCGTCCAGCACACCCTCAGGGGCTCGTGTGCTCGTGCTCAAACCTCTCTCGTGCGGCGCCGTCCCTGCATTTCAGGGCGGCCGCAGGCCACCAGCGACACGCTCACAAACTCCGGGACGACCAGCACGGCGTGCCCTCACCCACCTCAGTCACCCGACCCGGCACCAGGCGACTTCCGGCTCGTCCCCAAAGTGAAAACGGCCACGAAGGAGTCGTTTCCGGTCAGGTCAGGACACCCAGGCGGCCCAACAGCGCAGCTGCAGACGCTCCCGGAGGAGGCCCGCCAGCTCGGCCCGGGAGGCGGCAGGCGCGGCGGGGCGGGGCGCGGCGGGGTGCGTGTGCTCGGGGCGAGGGGTTGAGGGGATCCGTGGCCGCGTGTCTTTTACTGCAGTAACATTTTTTTCATTTAGACACTCACCACATGTCTGGGTCCTTGTGTGGCGCCCAGAGAATTACTGAATGACACAACGGACAGCTCTAACCGGGAATCAACCCCATCACCTGCGAGAGCCACTCCTGGGGGCACATGACGACTTTCTAACAGTGTCCTCGGAAGTGACTGGCACGTATTCACAACCCTCAGAACAGGAGGGGAGGTGGACGAATCAGCCTGAGTGCTTTCCGCCTGTCAGTCCGGAAGACAATGTCCGTGAGCCCCGAGAATTAGACAGAACACCTGGTTCTCCCCCACCCCCACGGAATCCGCGACCGTAACAGGAGGCCTCCTGCTCCGGTGTGGCAGCGAGCAAGGGCGCTCCGATGGCATCACGGCTGCCACCCCCAGGGCGAGGTCAGGCCCTGCGCCTCTGGGCAGGAGACCCCAACGGAAGTGAAGCAAAAGCCAGAATGGGCCAACTGGCCAGACTTACTTATCCGTCAAGTACCTTGTAGTGAGACGACTCAGAGACTGTGACGAAGGTGACCAGGCTCGGCCTGGGGGTCACTGCTGTTCAGAGACCACCGCTGGCCACTGCACAGCGCTCCTCGGTGGCCTCCAGGCTTTGGCAACTCCGGGGAAGATCTCCTTACACACAAAACTAACCTCGCGGACAGTCACTCGGGCCACGCCTGTCACACCCTACCCTTCTCTCGCTCCCCTACATCACTGCCTCGGCTCCGGCCACCATCATCTCTGTCCTGGATTGCCACCCAGGCCCCCCAGCTGGGTCCCCAGCCTCCTCCACCCACTGCAAGTCAGATGGATGGTCTTTGCAAATGTCAACCTTACACCTGCCATTTCCAAATCAAATGTTGGCCGAGGCACCCCTCTGACCTAAGCTGCCACACACAGGACATTTTTGAGGGGAAAAAGCAGAACTCAGCGACACTCGACATCGATCAGGCACTGTGCAACTAGCAGCTTGGCGTGGCCCCCTCGCCCTGCTCGCATGGCGCTGCTTCACCTTCAGCCATGGCACGTCTGCGTGCAGCTGGGGCTCTCGGACTGTTGTGACAGAAGCCAGCACCTGTCGTAAACCCAAAAGGACTCGGGAGCTGCTGGCACGCCAAGGTTCCTGGCAGCACCATGACTAAGAGTCAAGATGTAGAAACAACCTGTGTGTCCATCAACAGAGGAGCACACAGCAAGTGGTATAGACAAGGGCTGTCCGGAAAGTGTCCAGCCACGTACGATGAAAAATAGAGGGCTTGTGCTCCGGTCGCTCATGGGGATGGATTCTCCCCGCCCTGTCCCCTTGTCGCGCCCAGGCGGGTTCATCACGAGCCCAAAGGTGAGAGCACAGGCATCTCTCACGGCCCAACAAAGAGCAGGTAGAGAGGAGAAGGTGTTTGTCTGAAATCTCTCCCTGTAGTTTGCTGGTCTGAGAAAGATAAGAAGTCCCCAGAAGGCCCATAGCCAACTTCCGGTCAAAACACACGACTGTAATTGGGTGGCAGGCCCATTCCTGAGCCTGCCTTGCGGTCTGGATGTGGCGGCGGACACAAGTCGGTCCCCGTGGGCTTCACCTGCTGGGCTGCTAGCTATTTTCGCCATCTAGCCATCTCAGGCCGCTGTCTCGCGTTCTGCCCAGGCTGAAGCAGGCTAGGAACTCAGGAATAGCCAGTCGGGTAGATACAGCAGAGGTCTAAAGACAAGACAGACCAAAAATTCACCTCCCACCGTGCTTCACCCCAGTGGTTCTGAATCCTGGCTGCACATTAGATTTACCTGGGCCACACCCCAGACCCATTAAATCTGAAGTCTCCTCAGGTGGGGCTCCAGGCACCCATCGACTCGGATGCATGAGCTGTATTATAGCTCAGTGGTTCCCAAACTTGAGTAGCAACAGAATCTCCCTGCAGCCGCCTTAAGGCACAGATGGCTTTGACCCACCCCAGACTTTCTGATACAGTGGGTCTGGGGTGGGGCTGAGAATGTGCATTTCTAACAGGCTCCCAGCTTTTGCCTGACCTTGACCAAATCATTAGCAGAGCCACAGCCTCTTTCCTGCCTATAATACAGAGATAGTAATACCTGCACACCACTATTATTGAAAGTGTTAAAGCTAATCTCCCCAAGGCATGGAGCAGCTGCTCCCGAGATGGGGGGATGCTCCCAAGATGGAAGGTGCCATGATCAGTTCTACTGCTGCGGGGTGCCAGTGGGGTGTCTGGGGGTGACCTCGGCTAGGTCAGCCCTCCCGCCTGCCTAGCATTTCTTTGCCTTTAAAAACATGTTAGCATCCCTCCTGCCCCACCCCCACCCCCCAAAAATGTGCATCATGCTTTTTGCACTGGTTCTAACTCTCCGGGCGTTTTCTTAGAGAATGATTCTTATCGGAGGAAAAACATCTGTTCCACTTTCTTTAATCTCTAATTTATCTAATCTCCCTTTGTGAAAAGGTATATTACTAATGAGTGGATTTCTGCCAAGGGAAAAAAAATGCTTGTTTCAATTAGTTATTCTTCTCATTGACTTGACCCTCTGTGGTATAATGTCACACAACATAAATATAATGAATGGGCCACTTTTTTTTCCTGGCATTTTCATCACTGGTCACTGATGGACTTCCAGAGCAGAAAGACGAAGCACCGGGCTCGCATCTGCCCGAGGCACACGGATGAGAGGCCTCACCCAGCCCAAGGCACACGCTGGGGAGAACCCGGTCCTGACGGTGACCATGGCCGAGAGCGGCCGCCAGAGGGCGCCGCACAGCAGCGCAGCCTGCCCCCCTCCAGGACCAGCCAGGCCAACTGCCTGGGCCGCCCGGCCCGGCCCGGGAGTTTACTTCTCCGTCGGAAAGGGTGTTTCTCAGAAGCTTTAAACACGTTGCTATTGTTTTTTTTAACTTTTTTTTTCACTAAAACAAATTTATTAGTTAGCATATCACATGATTTGCTCCCATGTGTTTATTAAAGTACATGAAGATGAAATCATTTAAAAGAATGGAAATGGATCGAACTGAAGGTAAATGAAATTTTAGAATGCGTTGCTATGGAGATGGGGGCGGTGAAGGCCATCTGGAATGAACCCCTCATTTTATAGATGAGGCAGGTTGAAGATCAGAGAGTTCACACGGGTACAACTTACACACAGGGGGCCCCCCAGACACCCATGCCTGAAGACTCTGATTCTAGGTTCTCGCTGCAGCCCCCATCAGAGCCAGAAGACCCCGAGACACTAGGAATGCCAGTTAGTCCCAGTTTCCTCTCCTCTTCCGTCCTCTCTCCTCTTTTACCACGGAAAAAACAAACGACAATTGACATTCCATATTATTATCTGCATTTATACCATACCCTGCGATGTTTCTGATACATTTGTTTTGTTTTTGTTGGTTGGTTGCAATTTTTTGAATTGCGGTAAAATATACATAACATAAAAGTTCCCATTTTAACCATTTTTAGTGCCCATTTCAGTAGCATTAAGTACATTACGATATTGTGCGGCCACCTCCACTCTTCATCTCCACAATACTTTGATCTGAAACTCCGTCCCAGTAAGCACTGTCTCCCCAGATACCCCCCCCCCCGCCCCAGCCCCCGGCAACCACCATTCTATTTTCTGCCTCTATGACTATTCTAGGGACCTCATATAAGGGGAATCTTGCAGTATTTGTCCTTTTGTATCAGCCTTATTTCCCTTAGCACAATGTCCCCATGGTTCAATCAAGCGGTAGCATGTGTCAGAAAGTCCTCCCTCTTGATAGCTGAAGAAGATTCTGGCACTTTCATTCTCAAAGCTGATACACAGAAGAACACTGCAAGGCAAAGCAGAGGGCAACCCTGACCCTCATCTTTTCAAGGAGGGACCTGAGCCTCTGCTTCATGTGCCTGCACCCGCTCAGCGCAGACCCGGGACCCAGGCCAGGCCGCCTCGCTCACCTGCTGTGCTCCGTGCTCTGCCTTAGCTTGTGTTTTCCCAAACGCAAAAAGCAGGCTTTCTCCACCGCTCCTCCGGGTACTGGCCCCGAAAGACGCGCCCTTCCTAGAGGGGCAGCTGGCACACTGAGGCACAAAACGCGCGACCCCACGGCAGGGCGGTACAGAGACAAGGATGAACCAAACCAGGAAGAAACAATTTCACGCACTGACGTGTGTAGAAGTCACACGACCCCTGCCCAAAGGCCTTGGACACACCTGGTTACAGAGGTAATGGGGGGTGGATATTCCAGCTGATGCCAATTGAAGCTGACACAACAGGCCACCAAAAGCACCAAGACCCTTGGCGGGCTTCAAAATCCCACTTTGGCCAGTGGTCTGATTGCATGGGAGGACTCGTGACAAAGCACTCAAGGGGTGCAGTCACCGGACGTCTTCGTCCGGGTGAAGTGTTCTGGTATGACACGTCACAGAAGAAAGTGCACTGTGAATGATGAGCCACATCCTGAGGCAACTAAGGCTTAACATTACAGTTGAACTACTCCTCACAGCTAATGTTTCACAAACAAAAGCCATTATGGCTCTTCTGACGGTTCCCATTACTACGATTCCCATTATTAGTTGTCGCCATGCTTTTGGCAGGTTGCATCACTTAATTTGCATACATACTGTCCATGGACATTCCGGTTTAACGATTGCATAACTTGCTTAGGCTGGCCCAGCGGGTAAATCACAGCCCAGATTCCGAGCAGGTTTTATGGCTTTGCAGTCCAAGTTTGCCACTGCCGAGCTCAACTGGCTCATGTGAAGTTCTTCTCCCCTCCCCAGCAGGTGGAGGCTGTCATTGGAGGGGTGCTCTCCCGCTAACCAAAGCTTAGGCGACGTAGTCAATTCAACAAGTCCTGCTGGGGCCCCTTCTTTAATGCCAAGTCACTGTGACAGGTCCCTTGAGAAACACCAAGAAAAACCAAGAGAAAGACAGGCCCAGCTGTCCTGGAGCTCGCATCAGATAAAAAGTACTCGTTGTGTCCTCTCCAGGACTCCTTGGGTTCACACTGAGGAGTAATACGGAATGTCAAGTGTAGTGAGTTTCTGGTGCATGTTAAAAGAATTAGGAAATAGTTTCTTGAACAGCATCCGGGGGAGAAAACAGAATGCCCTGATTTTTACCAAAGATTCCACTTAAGCTTTTGCAAACGTCACTTAAGGTTGAGGAGACATCTGACACTCCAAGAGATTTGTCATCTTGGGCCAATAACTTCCATCATGCATGAAAGGGGATTTATTACATGGAGAAGAAAAGGTGCTTAACAAGACCCCAGCCAAAATATGTTTAAAAATCAAATGGCGCATTTTTCTGAAACCCTATTTACTGTGGGAACATTGGGAGACTCAAGAAAAGAAAGCTCCAATCCATCCTGTCTTGTCTGATAAACACTGAATTTTCTTGAACTCTAATCATTTACGTAAGATGAAGCAACACTTAGAAAAGGTTGGCTGATCCTAAAAGGATTACAATCTGTCTCAATGGTCCAAGAGCTCTTTGTAATATCAGTTGCTTGCTGTCCTTGACTGGATTTGCCAATTTTCTGATGTGAAAAAGCTGGAGGGATTCAACACGGGGCTCGGCTTCGGAGTCGGCGGACACAGGGCTGGAAAGCTGTGCTGTGTGACGCTTACCCGTCCGTGCCCCCGGCTCGTGCCAGCAGTGCCAGCGTTACCGTGTCCTCTCATTTCTGGTGAAGCAGGAACACTTGGACTGAGAAATGAGAAATATAAAGGAAGTGCTTCTCCTTCTACTAAATAACCCGAGACAAAAGGCGGAAAAATTTGTTACCCACGTATAATTTGTGAGATGGCGAGTAGGTGCCCTAAGAGTGAACAAAAGTGGTAACGCAAACATTATTTCCTCTAAGAAAGTTACTCTCAGGACAACTTGTAGGTAATATTCCAAACAAAAGTTAGGAAAGAAATTATTACAAATAGTGGGGTGATGTTGTACCCAATCACTTCGTTGATGTGATTTCACCGCTTGGATGGTCCCAAGTTCCCCCTAAAACTCTTCAAGGGCCCAGTGAAAGGGGCCCTCGTCCTAATGACTGCCTCCCTGTGACAGCACGCAGAACGGGATCAGAAGTGACACGTGCCACCCCTGAGGGGTCCCGGGGACGTTGTGGGGCTTTGTCGTGGCCTCTGACCCTCCGCCATGAGAAAGGCATGATCCCAATTCAAGCTGCTGCTCCACTGTGAGGCCCGCAGTGGAGGGACCCAGGGAGCACCGGGGCAGCCGCCCGCCATCAAGATGGGACACAAACAAGAAACAGAGATTTGTCCCTGGCAATGACTGAGATCCTCGAGTCTGCTGTCGGGCAGCAACAAGAGGTTATAATGCGGGAAAAGATGAGCACCTGCGAGCTGGAGAAAAAGGCCTCACAAGAAACCCACCTGCTTCTGGACCCCAGAACTGTGAGAAGTGAACACGAGCTGGCGGAGCCCCAGGCCGGCCGGCCTGCGGCGCTCTTTCCCGCGGCGTGAGCAGACCCGTGCGGGCTGGGGCTCCGAAGGTCTGTGGAAGGGGGAGCACTGGTGAGGGGCGCGGGGTGTACAGCAGAGACAGTTCCCCCTCTTTGTAGGCTAAAGGACCCGGCCTCGGTGTAAGATGAAAAGGGGGTCTCTGCAGAGCTTGGAACCCCAGGGGTACACAAGAACCATGTTTTCTGCAAAACCGTGAGGATTGGGACAGACTGGCATCCACGCTCCAGTGAGCCGCTCTCTCGTGGGACATGCCCGCCTGGCCATGGAAGACTGAGGGTGGCAAGGATGGGGGACCCTGATGCTCCTGGGACAATCAAGAACACGGCTGGCATCGATGGGGATCCACGGAGTTATGGCTGGTTGTGTCTCGGGCACGTAGAACATAAAGGAACCCGCTCATACAGACATCGTGATTGGGGGGAAACGTTTTTCTTACGAAGTTATCCTGCCAGTATTTGTGACAGAATTACAACAGCAAAAGCAAAGCCAAACACACCCCACCAATCCCTTGGTTACCAAGCACGGGGCCATACAGGACAGGAAGGGCCAAACCGCACGCCCAGGCAGCGCCCCACACACCCCCCTGCCCCGTGGCCTCCGCTGGCTGCCTGACAGGGTCGCTGTGTGTCCCCTCCTTCCCCCGACATCGGCCCGCTCCCCGGCTCTCCAGGGCATCCAGAACCCTGCCTGTCCCC
>PVJL010021527.1:0-10484 GCA_004026885.1 Lyroderma lyra
TTTCAACAGCCTTATTCCCTTACAGATAGGAGAAGGGAGCCACATTCCCAACCCAAAGCTCCATCAGGGGTTTTCATAGTTATTTTTATTTTTTTAATTCAGAGATTTTACTGCTAGTTACAGGCGCATGGGCAGAGTTAACAGCATTCTTAGGAAATGGTAAGGCACCCAAGTAATGAGCAGTAGTGGGAAACTTTTGCCACCTCTAGGCCTGAAGGGTTGCAGAGTGATGTCTGCTGTCTCCAACACTTATTATTTTGCCACTTGAATGGGTATCAGATGGTGTGTTAATATGGTCTTGATTTGAATTCCTTGATCACTGAGATTGAAAAGTTTTACTAAATTTACTGACTATATGTATGTGTTATTTAGGGAAATAATTGTTATGTCTTTTGCCCATTTTTCTATTGAGTATTTTGTTGTTTTTTATTTGTAGGTGTTTTTTTATATAGTTTTGATGCTATCTCGGTTTCTTCTGTGTATGGCAATTGTCCCAGTGGGACACATCTTTTCATTTTCCTTAAGGTGTTTTCTTGTGAACAGATCATTTTTAATTTTAAAATTTTGCCTTTAAATACTTTAGTTCATGATTCTTCCAGAATCCAGTTATTTATTTTTTTTCCTGATATTGGATAGGGATTCAGTGTAATAGTTTCCCTAAGATGTGACCATTGTCTCACTTTCATGTATCGAATGGTCTCTCCCTTCCCTGCTCACCTGTCATGCTGTGTTTTGGAGTTCTGCACATGGGAACACCTTTTCTGCACTCTTAATCCTATTTCATTCATTACTGTGGAAAGCAGGTACACGTATCTCATTCTGTATCCGTCCCTGAGGTCACATTTACTAAGTGACTGGTTTGTGTTGTTCACATGTTATGTAGTCCTGATCTTTTTTTGTTTGTATCCTTCATCTATCAATGATAAAGAGAAGTGGGTTGAAATCGTGATAGCTTTATCACTTTCTGTAATTCTGTGAGTTCTTGCTTTTGTATTTTGAGGATATTTTGTTAGGTAGATACATGTTTAGAATTGCTGTTTCTTTCTAAATTGAATCTTTTGTCAGCATGTAGTGATGCTCCATATAACTCTAGTGATGCTTTGGTCTTCAGGTCTCTTTTCTGATGTTAACATCGCCATTCCAACTTTGTTTTGGGTCCTAGTCATTGTGTCTTTTTCCATCCTTACACTTTTTACCCATTTTTAAAATCTTTTACCCATGTGTGTCCTGTATGTCTTCTTTTAAATCTGATCTGACAATCTATATTTTCATTATTAAGTTAAATTTATTTTCATATATTGTGATTATTGATGTATTTGGATTAGTTTCTTCCAGTTTAGTTTATTGATGTGTTCTACTTTCTGTATGTTTCTGTTCATTTTTCTTCTCCGAGAGGATAAGAAGCATGGCACACTCTCACATCCTTGGGTCTCTTTCACTCTCTAGATATAGATATAGTTCTAGGTATAGTTTTCTTTTTCTTGTCTTTGTTCTTAACTCTCTTCTCCACCCTCTTCCCCATCCTTCAAGACTACAAAAATAAATCATCAAGATATCGGTCACCCTTTTTTGACATGCCTCTTGCAGGATCGCTGAGATTTAATTCTCCCCATAGTTGAATACGTCTTTCAAGATTATTTTAGTGTGGGATTTTAGGGTTGAAATTCTTTTCTTTCTCCTTCAGAATTTTCTAGAATCTTTTAATAGGAACTCTTTTATCATTCTTTAGTTCTAGGAAAATTTTCTGCATTTTACATTTTAATTTTTCTGTTTGGGACTACTTTGTTTTCGATGCCGTCCCTTATACATAAGACTTCTAGATCTCTTAACTTTTTTTCTTCTAATTTTTGGTAGTTTCCTATTATATTTTCAGATAATTCCTCACTGTGATGTTTCCTTTAACTGATCTATTCCTTACATTTACCTATTCCACTGTACCTTAACTTTTAAATTTTATGTCTTTTAATTTTATCCATATACATCTTCTGTAGATGATTTAAGTCCCCATTGTTTTTTATACTGGTTTATATGATTCCCTCATCCCTAAACCTAATCCTTTTACAAATGGAATTTTTCTCTTATTATTTGAGAGAAAGAAGTTAAGGACAAAAAGGATCTTGTTTACTTTTTCTTTATGGTCAGCTCACATACATGGCCCTGTGGTAACATTTCACAAATTGTGTTATTTTGGATATTAGCACTAGAAGAGATGATAATAGGGGCTTTCTGAAATAGTTTGTTATAGGGTCAGATATGTTTGAGGAACAATGGGATAAGTGAAATTCAATAGGTATTTTTAAGATATTTACTTTAGAGCCTTTAATGTGCTATGGCACATTGTGAACCTTCAGTAGGGAGACTTTAATAAGAGGCATTTATCTCATTGGCTATCTCATTGGCTAACTTATATCCATCCTAAGGCAATAAGAAAAGTGTTATTTCTAAGTGGGCAGTATAAGTTAAATAAAATAGATTTACTTGAATGTGTATTTGTTTTAACGTCATTCTGTTTAAAATGTGTTTCAGATTCGAAGCCAGCTTTATGTGGGTAAGCTCTTCTTTCCTGCTTTAGATTTCACCATTGTCATTTATAATTCTAAAAGTTAAAAAACAATTTACACATGCTAATATTAACATTAAAAATGTATTGAGGTGACATTGGTTATAAACATTATATAATTTTTATGTGTGCAAGCCTAGAATGTGACATACATGTGTTCTATTGTGAGCTCACCTCCCAAAGTCTGGTGTCCTTCCATGACAACTGTTTGACCCCCTTTACCCTCAGGGCTCTCTTCCCACCCTCCTTCCCCACTGGTAACCAGCATTCTGTTGTCTGTATCAGTGAGTTTGTTTTTGTTTGTTTTGTGGGTTCATTTGCCACTTTTTATTTTATGTTATATAGGTGAGTGAAATTGTCCTGTCTTTCCCATCTGGGTTATTTCACGTAGCATAGTGCTCTGAAGATCCCTCAGTTTTCGTGCAAATGGCAGTATGTCATCTTTTTTTTTTTTTTTAAATGGCTGAGTAGAATTTCATTGTGTATGTGTATATACACCACATCTTCTTTAACCAGTCATCTGTCAGTGGATACTTTGGTTGTTTCCAAGTCTTGGCTATTAGGTACAATGCTGCAATGAACATAGGGATACATATATCTTTACAAATAAGTGTTTTCATATTTTCACCTTTTTTTATTTTTAGCTCGAGAGAGGAAGCTCACAATAGAAGTTTCCACACTCATCAAGGAAAAAGGTGAACTTCTTGAAAAGTTGAGCCTTGTTCAAAAAGGGGTAAGACATTGTTGAAGATGTTAACATTCGTGTTAGAATCAGAGAACTGTTTTATACTTCTCAGTGCAGGTACTTTGTTGCAGTTTAAGGTTATTACCACTCTGTTTTCCAAGTAAGAGAGTCCAGTTGCTCCACATATCATCAGTCTCACTAATTTTAACCATTGCAGTAGGTTCATGGTGGTGTGCCATGGTTTCAATTTGCCTTTTCCTGACTAATGAGATTAAGTATATTTTCACATGTTTTTTGGCCATTTTGATACACTTCTGGTGAAGTTACCTGGTTTTCTCTTTTACATTTTTAAAGGTATGGTTATCTATGGTTTTCCTTTTTGATATGTAGTATTATTTCTATATTTTGGATAAAAGTCCTTTGTCAGACACATGTATTGTAGATATGTATGCCTCTGTGTTTGCCTTTTCATTTCACATGGTGTTATGGTAAGCAGAAGTTCTTATTTTTTTTCTGGGGGGAGTAGTTCCTTGGCTGGGAATCTAACCCAGGCCACAGCATTGAGAGCCCCAAAGCCTAGCCACCACACCACCAGGGAACCCCCTAGAGGTTCTTAATTTTAACATAGTCTGACATGTCAATCGTTTCTTTAGGATCGCTGCTTTTTATTCCTACTGAAGAAATTTTGTCTTCTCAAAAATATTAAGATATTCTTCTGTGTTATCTTTTGGAATCTATTGCTTTACTTTTCTCCTTTAGTCTTTCTATCAGTTTGCTAGGACTACCACAACATACCACAGATTCGGTGGCATACACAACTATGAACTGAATTTCATCCCAGTTCCGGAGATACAAGTCCAGGACCATTCTTACAAGCCCCTACACACTCACCCCGCCCCCGTCTCACTTGAGGGAGTTGTCTGCTTTCCTTGTCTTCACATGCTCTTTCTTCTGTGCCTGTGACAGTGTCTGGTATCTCCCAGTGTGACCAAGTTTTCTCTTCCTAAAAGGATGTCAGTCAAATTGGATTAAGGCCCCTATTAACAACCTTAGTTTAAATTACTCACCTTTATATAGGGCCTACCTCCAAGTACAGTCAATTCATACTGTGGGTTGGGGTTTCAACATATAAATATGGGAGAGGTGGAACTATTCAGCCCAAATTTAATCAGCATTTATCTGGAATTGAATTTGTGATTGTATGATTTGAAGGCCAATATTTAGTATTTAATGTTTTTTCATATGCATATTGCATGGATCAGTACTATTTTTTGGAAAGACTATCTTTTCACTTTGTTCTCTAGTGTGGTCTGAAGTGACTGTATATGTGTATATCTGAGTCTGTTTCTAAATCTTTTGTTTTGTTGGTATATATTTGTTTTATTCTCATGTCAACCATACTTTGTTTCTTTGTTTCGTTATAACCAGTCTGGACATCTGACATTGTAAACCTCTTAGCTCTTCTTCAAGATTCTCTGGTTATCATGACATTTCCCCTATATAAATGTGAATAAATTTTAAATCATTTCATCAATTTTCACATGCAGAGGGCCTGCAAGGACTTTGATGGGGATTGTATTGAATATATAGATTAATTTGGAGACAATCAAAACTTTTACAATGTTGCGTTCTTATTAAAGGCCTATGGTACATTGCGTCATTTAAGTCTTCTTCAAATTTTCTGTCAATTTATACATTTTTGTACATTTTTATACATTTTGATGACATCATCATATGTTTTTCTAGAATTCTCACCTAAGGTCTGAGGATGGAGCGCCATGGTCCAGTGCGGATACAGGAGGTCCGTGTGTGGGAAGACCTTCTCCTCCTCCCACACATCCTCTGGGAGGCATGGACTCATCACAGCCGCCTGGGCTCCCGCAGAGACATTTATCGGACCCAACACCTCCGTGCCTCCCAAGTATGACTTGGTCTATTTTAAACTTATATGTGTTTCCTAGATGGAATCAGACATATTATTTTTTTTTAAAGAAAAAAGAATTTTATTTTATTTTATTATTATTATTATTATTTTGTGGGTAACTCCCCGGCTGGGAATCAAACCCAGGCCACAGTTTTGACAGTGCCAGTACCGAAGCCTTAAGCCACTACACCACCAGGAAAATTCCCCATATTGATTTTAAGGCCCTTTTACATGGTACTTGAGGAGAGGATCATTTTTCTCACATTCCTCTAGCGGACCACTGCTCTCCCTAATTGGGAAGGGGGACCCTCCGGCAGTAGACTGTCATGAGGTTTCCACTGGCTTCATCTCAGCAACGTGAGAGGATCTCTGCATTTCCCTTCTCGAGGAAAGCAGTGGCTTTTTGGACCAGTGTACCTTAAGCTTGCAGTTCTGGGTATCTTGCTTGATACAAGCTAGTTAGTACATCAATCAGTCAATCATAATGACAGTGTTTGCGGTCATATTGACGTCGCTGGCTAGTGTATGTTTTAAAATCATTTGCTTACGTTGTTCTCCTGCATTCCTACTCATTTAACTGCTGCCACGTGTATCATGGTTGCCCTGTGTGTCCACGTGACACTGCTTTCATCAGGCTAGGCTGGCAGCTAGCCAGAGGAAGTGCTGCCACGTGCATTTGCACAGCATTGAAGACCCCGACATTGCCCAGGCCCTTAAGTTGTTCTTGTGGTCACAGACCACGGGTCTGGGGTCAAGATGCTTTCTGTGCTGCCGAGGGGGACGGGGAACCGTCGGTGTCCTTGGTGTTGGGGAGCCGTCTGGCCATGGTGCGGTGAGTCACGTGTGTTTTCCTATTTCCCTTTCCCATCTAGGTGGGCCGCAGCCTGGCCGTAGCGGCGAGGGCCAGCAACCTGGGCCGTCCAAGACTCAGGCCAACCTTGGTGTAAGTATTGACATGGAAAATTGATCCGTATTTCACAAATTGTGTCATCTCTAGGTTTAGCAGTTGGCAAACCTAGCTAGACCTGTCATTCTTGAGGTAGAGCTGTGTCTTTCATTTAGCAAATATACTCGGTAGTGGACCTTCTAGCCGTCTTGGGTCTGGATTGTGCCTGATGGTGATTCTAGTACAACTTACACACTGGAACCCAGCTACGGACTGAAGGCCTGATGTGCTTTACTGTAGTTAAACAAGCACTTGGAATGCCGCGGTTGGATCTTCATTTCATTATTTTGACAAAAATCTTAGCCACTGCATGTACAGTGTTGATTTTGGTCACCTTACTCTCTGTTAAAAATATAAACATAAGCTTTGGTTTTTTTAAATTATTGTTTTCCAGTCAGCTTGGTAAAGGCATGTATTTTGGGAGTTTGGATTATTTTTGTTTTAGCGTCAGCCAGAATGTTCCTTGGTTGGTAAAATCTGTTTTCTGTGGAGTCATGAAAGTATTTGTGATGGTAGAGTTCCATCAGTTGTACACGAGTTTTGGAATGTTTCTCCGGAGCCTTTGAAGTCTGTCATAGACTCCTTTCTGCTTTGGCATTTACCTGCTTTCCTCGAAGCCTAAGATGTTCAGAAATATGGTGACTAATGCTGTCCTTGGTTTAGTGACTGCTGTGTGTGAATTTGTTCTAGAATTCTTGTGAGCCTACTCCACCTGGCCACAGGAAAGCTGTTGACACGGGCCCTGGACAGGTCACACTGCCATTCGGTCCTTCAGTGAGGAGAATGAGGTGTGGCACGTTCGCTCTCAACCCAGACATGGAACGCGGTCCTGCTTTTCTCCAGATGCCTCTTGAAGGTGTGGATACAGCATTGCCTCCAGGATTGCCCAGCAGAGAGTTGCTGGGTATGCCACCTCTGCATTTCAGAGGTGTGCCTCTGCTTTTTAAAACTTAGTATGTGTTTTATAGAGGAAATCATAGATGTTAATTCTGTGGCCTATTCCCATGGTAATGCCATAGATGAAAACGTTTGTCACATTCCTCTACCGGACATTACATTTCCAAATGGGGACTGCGGCCCGCCGTCAGTAGGCTGCCATGGGGCTTCAACAGACTTCATCTCGGTCATGTCAAAGGATGTCTGTGTTACACTTGTCAAGGAAATCATTGGCTTTTTGTGCAGTCTTATGTGAAGACTGAAATTATTTGCATCTTATTTGATAGCATCTCTCTACTATCTCAGTTTAAAACTTTACAGTGTTTATTTTAACATTGACATTATTGGTTATTGTATGATTTAAAAATCTTGCTACCACATGCAATTGTCATGCAGTACTCCTTTCTAAAAACCTAAATTTTGTACCAGTATTGGACTTAGTCTCATTATGGTGCAGCTTGTGTCAGTCCTTTCTTGGACCAAGCCATGAAAGTCACTGCTATATGCCTTTGCAGAGCTTTGAATCTGCCCAAATTTCTAGCATGTTCTTGTGGTGGTAGTACAGGTGGCGGGTGTCCAAGTGGTTTCTGTAATGCCAAGGAGCACAGGGAAACATCAGTGTCCTTTGTGATCAGGAGCCGTCTAGGGATGACGTGGTAAGTCATGTGTGTTTTCTTATTTAACTTGTCTGTCTAGATGGACTCATAGCAGGATGGCAGAACGAGGGCCTGGACATGGTACAAAATGATGTGAAAATGATGTGGGAGTAAGTATTGAAATTGAAAATTGATCCATATTTCAGGAATTGTGTCATCTCTCGGTTAACTGGTTTAGAAATTTTGCTGTTGATCTAATTATTGAGATGAAGTTACTATGTCCATTTGATGAATGTTCCTCCTACTTAGCAGTATCCCTCTTTTATTTCTGCATTGCCCTTGATGGTGATGAAAATACAACCTACAGATTATAACCCAGCTACAGACTGAAGGCTTGACCTAGTTACTGTACTTAAACTAGAATTTGGCTCCTCCCGGTTTGAATTTCTATTTGAATATTTTAAAATAAATTTTTGTTACTTTATTTACAGTTTTTGTTGCCTTCCTTTGTGTTTAAAATGCAAAGACAAACTTTTTGTTTTACTTTTAATTTCTTTAGCATAAGCTTGGTAAAAGAATGTATTCTGGTACTCTTGGATTATTCTTGTGTTGGCTCCTTAGCCAGAACATTCTTTGGTTAATTGAAGCTGTTTTCTGTTGAGTTCCTAACATATTTGTAGGGGCAGAAACCAATTTGTAGTAGAAAAGTGTTGGAATCTCTCTTGGGAGCCTTTTCAACTGTCATAGACAATTTCTGCTTGGTCACCTATTTGCTTTCTTTGAATCCTAAGATTTTCAGGGAAATGATTACAAAATCTACTGTTGGTTTAGTGATGGCCGTATGTCAATTTGTTCATGAATTCTTGTGTGCATGTTCCACCTTCTCTCATGGAAGCTGAAGCTCCCGGCCCTGGAGTGGTGGGGCCACCTCCCCGCAGTGCCATCAGAGGTGCTCGGTATGAAGCCAACTCAAGGGTTCCTCAATGTGGAAAGAGGTCCTCCTCTCCCCCCACCTCCTCCTAGAGGTGTTTTCATAGCATGTCCCACTGCTGTGTCCCAAAGGGACATTTTGGGCCCACCAACTCTGGTGTTTCCATGTATGCCTTTTTATTCTTAAACTCAATATGTGTTTTGTAGAGGAAATCCGAGATATTAATTCTATGTTTTCTTCATGGGGCATGATGTAGAGGAAAACTTTTCTCACATTCTGAAATTATATTTAGCTCCTTTTCTATGTGGTAAATAAAAATGTTTTTGTCTAATGTTATAGCATATAGTACACTGAAGAGATCATAACCAATTGTAAAGTAAAATGTATGTCCAGTTATGGATGCAATTATACTACAGTTTACATTATGTATGATATTTTTGTGTGTCGCTGTATAGTGTACTCAAGATGTTAAACCTGTTTCTTTAGAAAACACCTTAAATTGCTACAGTCATTGAAGTCAATTTTTAAAAGCAATTAAAAATGTTCAAAGAGACAAACTATTATTACTAAGGCCACCTAAGTAGTTTTAACTTTATTCCAGAAAAGTAAACGAGCAGCGAACTACTGCCCAGTCTGAGAACATCTGCAGAATCCCGCCCATTGCCTGGAGATCCTGCCCTTTTGGGGCAGTCTTTGGACTGGGCTTTGAGCCGACCTGGGGCGGAGTTCCTAAATGGACAGCTGAAAGATCACACTATGAAATAGAGAAAAAATTAGAATAAAGCCTGCCTTTTAGAAGCAGACAGAAAAAAAATGTGTATCTCTCAACCTTACTTTCAGATGGAGATGAAAATAAATACTTTTCTAACAATGATTTTGTTGTCATCACATTCATTGGGTGTTCCATCACTTCAAGGTGAGAATTGCCTTTTAACTTGCTACTTAAGGTTCTAAGCTCAGGTATTTGGCAGAAGTCAACACAAATAGTCACTGGAAACATGCTCTGTGAGCACAGGTTACACTGAACTCTCAGAGAAAGCTTAAAAAAATAAAACTTAGACACTAAAAGAAAACTCACAAGATAATCAAACAATAACCTCATTATACATGAGAGTCAGGAGGAGGTGAAAAGACAATGCACACAATGGAAGAAAATATTTAGAAATTCTATATCTGATAAAGGAGTTGTGTCCAGAATTGATAACTAACTCTTAGAACTGTAGAATAAAAAGCAATTACGCTTGCAACATAATTAAAAATGGGCAGAGGGTCTAAATATATTTCTTCAAAAAGGTATCCAAATGGCAATAAGTGCATGAAATAATGCTCAACATAATTAGTCACTAGGGAAATACAAATCAAAATCACAGCAAGATATTACTTCACATACACTAGGATGACTGTAATAAAGACAGACAAAGACAATGAGCAATTGAAACCCTCATAGAATGCTGGTAGAATGTAACTTGGTGCAACCATTTTGGAGAGACTTTTGGCAGTTCCTCCAAATGTTAACGGTAGAGTACCAGATGTCCTACCAGTTTCACTCTAAATATATACACAGAAGAAATGAAAACACATGTCCACACAAAAAAATTGTACACAAATGGTTATAGCAGCTTACTCATAGTAGTCAAAACATTATAACAAGCCAAATGTTCATCAACTGATGAATGGATAACCAAAAAGTGGTACATTCATACAATGAAGTGCTATTTGGCAATAAAAAGGAATCGCGTACTGACCTGTGGTACAACATGTTTGAATCTTGAAAACATTAGGCTCTGTGAAAGAAATGAGTCACCAAAGACCACCTATTACATGAATCTTTTTCGTGTAAAATATCCATAACAAGAAAATCTTTAGAGGCAGAAGTTGACTAAGGGTTATCTCAGTCTAGGAGTAG